>JBAJNP010005789.1:0-27766 GCA_036877545.1 Yasuhikotakia modesta
TCAAGGGCAGGGTCAATGCAGCTAGCTATCAGGAGATTTTGGAGCACTTCATGCTTCCATCTGGTGAAAAGCTTTATGGAGATGAAGATTTCATTTTTCAGCATGACCTGGCACCTGTTCACAGTGCCAAAACCACTGGTATATGGTTTACTGACCACAGTATTTCTGTGCTCAATTGGCCTGCCAACTCTCCTGACCTGAACCCCATAGAGAATCTGTGGGATATTGTGAAGAGAAAGTTGAGAGACGCAAGACCCAACACTCTGGATGAGCTTAAGGCCGCTATCGAAGCATCCTGGGCCACATAACACCTCAGCAGTGCCANAGGCTGATTGCCTCCATGCCACGCCGCATTGAAGCAGTCATTTCTGCAAAAGGATTCCCAACCAAGTATTGAGTGCATAACTGAACATAATTATTTGAATTATTTGACTTTTTTTGTATTAAAAACATTTTTCTTTTATTGGTCGGATGAAATATGCTAATTTTCTGAGATAGGAATTTTGAGATTTCATGAGATGTATGCCAAAATCATCAATATTAAAACAATTAAAAGGCTTGAACTACTTCAGTTGTGTGTAATGAATCTAAAATATATGAGTCTAATGTTTAGCAGTACATTACAGAAAATAATGAACTTTACCACAATATGCTAATTTTCTGAGAAGGACCTGTATATGTATTTATGTTTGTGTATTCATTGTTTATGTTTGTGTGTACGCTTTACACTTTTTATCTTTATTTTTATATTTTTTTACCATTTTTTTTTTTATCAACACCATAAATATCCTTCAATATTTTTTTTCATTTGTACAGCTGCTGTGCAACAATGTTTCACCATTGTGAAAAGCGCTTTATAAATAAGCTTGAACTCCTCCTAGAGCTCTAGCCTTTATGCAGTTTGCCCTGTGAAACACAAGGATAACACTGGTTTGGGACACCTGTGTTCTGCATTTTAGGTGTGTGTGACCTTAACAGTGGGTTCTTGCTTCTTTCTAGAGTTTGGTCAAAGGCAACATTGTTTTGGCAATGTTTAAAAGCACCTGGCTTATGAGTCATTATTGCCAATCCCTTATGCAGCTGGCCCTAGTGGTGTGACACTGAAGGCATTCCCCATAGCATCAGACCCAACACAGTGCCTTGTTTCCTTCTCAAGGAAGGATACATACATAACCCAGAGACATTTCCTCAATCTAGACATAGACATTATTACAGAAAGAAATGTGAACATAATCAAATGTGCACTTCTTCTACAAGAAGTGCAAGCAACTAAATGGGAACAGAAACAGTCAGTCATGTGACTGGATAAACAGACATGAAAATGATCAGAAAACTGTGCCTATACATGAGTTGGTCAAATTTCAGCTGCCTGTAAAAACAGTTCAGCAGCATATTACATGAAATACAGTAAAGTAGTTCATATATGGAATATTGTTAAAATAGAACGTCTATGTTGCTGATCATTTATTTTTACCTTAATGTACTGTATGTATACTTATATTTCTTACAGTAATGTTTTATCAGTTCTGTATTATCAGTTCTTTATGTACAATCTCTCTGTAACAAACAAACACACAAACACACACACACACATCATAGCATGCATCACTGCTCCATGTTCCCCAGAGACATGTGATGTTCTGCACCTCAGCAACACACAAACACTTTAAATAGACTGTTTCAGTTCCACAGTGCTGATGAGAAGTGCAAGAGCAGCAGTTTAGAGAGGGAGGGCTACAGATTACATTTCTCTTAAAGAGGTAAAGTTACACAAGTGAGTGGCTCAAAACTGCTTCTTCCAGGAAGGACTGATTTGTATAATGGGGTATAATTTAAGGAAGGAACATTTGCTGACAGTTTCCACATTATTCACTAAACCTTGATTGTAGGAAGTAGCAGCAAAGGACACACCACATAGAATCACCATAGCAGACATGATGAGAGAAACCTCAAAGACACAGAATTATGCATTTGACAGTATAATTAGTATCTTTCAGCATTATACATTTTCTATCAAATATACAAGCCCTGGCAAAAATTATGGACGCGCCAGTCGTGGAGGATGTTAATTCAGTTGTTTAATTTTGTAGAAAAAAGATAGATCACAGACATGACACAAAACTAAAGTAATTTTAAATGTCAACTTTTTTCTACAAAATTAACCAACGGAATAAACATCCTCCAAGTCTGGTGTTTCCATACAACTGTAATGATTTTGATAGTTGCGTTACAATTTAGCCAGAAGTTAACTATTTTCCACTGCTACCACCTTCTGGAGATTTTGGTTCCCTGCTACAGTTGACTTTGGACTATTTACACAGAAGTTGGGTTTTCATGTTTTGAACACTTCTTGTTTCTTACTCTTCACGTTCCGTTTCTGAATCAGCCACGGGAGATCCATTCGCAGCGTTTTATTAGTCATAAACAGGCAGGAGTCAGAAATACAGCAGATATGGTACACAAGGCAAATCCAAGAGAAAAGTCCAAAACACAGGCAAAGGTCCAGAAGACAAGCAGCGAAGAATTAAGAGCAAACACACACAAACACACACAAACAACACACACAAACAACACACACAAACAACACACACAAACCGGAGAGCCGCTCAGAATTGATACTAGCTATAAACAACACCTTGCACTTAAACGAACAGCAGGGTTTATAAACAGTCCTTGATTGCGCTGATGGCAGACACCTGGAAGGGGCATGGCTCAGGAGCGGGGCATTATGGTAAATGTAGTCCCAACCGACAGAAAAACTTCCCCTGGTAGCCACCAGAGGGAGACAGGGAGGCCGAAATGCATTGATAAGATGGTAAAGGTCACACGTACCTACATTGTTGGAACCAGTCAGTGGTACTCACGAGGGTAACAGAAAATTAAGCAAACCAAATAATGTAAAGATGAAAAAAAGATTTAATAATGTTGTTTTTTATATATCTGTAACAGTCATTTCTTTGAAAAACAGTAACTACTTCAACAATTATTTAAGACATATTTCACATTTTAGGAATCACCTAAAAGGGATTCTAGATCACACAGTCTCCAAAGACTTCTCTAATCTTATTAGACTCAGAGGAAGACACAAGATATGACACAAGAAAATATCACATACGTTATTCAATATTGTTTTTTATTAACCAGTTCTTTTGCATCTAATTCTTACCTGAAAATGTGGTTATTTTGTTTCCCTTGGCTTCTAAACTCTGGAATGACCTCCTGGATACTGTTCGGGGCTCAGACACACTCTTGCAGTTTAAATCTAGACTAAAAACACACCTCTTTAGCCGTGCATTTTCTTAATTACACTGATCAATCTATTATTTCTTCAGTTGAGTTATGCTTACAATGTCATGATCAGCAGCTACGCTAATTATTCTCTGTTTATTCTCTGTTTTGGGGCTTCCCTCTGGGGAAGTGTTAGATCAACCTGGGTCACAATGGATACAGTCATCAGCAGGCCTTTTCCAGTCTCCAACTCCTCTTGGATATGGTTCCTGGCACCAGGCGTTTCTGGAAGATCCACAACCTGGCCTGCCCCCAGTGTTGGTCCCACATTTTTACATTACATTCTTTCTGTTATTTTTATTGGTATTTATATGATTTTATTAAAACCACCAATCAACACTTTTTTTTCTCCATTTACTATTCACTGGAGTTTTGGTTCCTTGCCACTGTCGCCCTGTTGGCTTGCTTAAAGGGAGTCTGCTGACACTAGATTAGACACCCCACTCAGGAAACAATGCAATAGTGCAACATAGTTTTTCTATACATTTGCAATTATATCTCATATAACTTTCTGTATATATGTGTATGTGTGTACTTTTTATTTCTGTTTTTGTGTGCTCTTTATTTCTAGATTTGTTTTATTTACAAGTCTCAAATTACACCGTAAATATCCTTGGATACTGTTTCATTTGTACAGATGCTTTGTAACAATGTGCCATTGTGAAAAGCACTACAAATAAACTTGAACGTAAATCACTGTAATGCCAGGCCAGCAGAGGGAGCCCCCTCCCCCTGTGCAGTTGCTCCCTCTGCTTATTCTCTGCTTCTTCTTTGCAACTTCCTGTTTGGTGGCTATAAAGCAGAGGCCAACCAAACAGGAAGTTGCGAAGTATTGTTTTGCCATTTCCTTGTTTTGCCTTGTCTTGTGTTTGCCTGTTTTCTTGTTTGATTTTGGACTGCCCTCTGTTTTTTTTAATGTTTTCTGCCTGACCTGACCCTTGCCTTGCTATTTGGATATTCAAGTTTTGGATTTGTCTTTATTGTTCCTGTTTGCCTGTAATTCGACCTTGCCTGTTTTTCGATTGCCTTAAAAGAATAAATGAAACCTGCATATGGATCCGACCCACACCTCTGTGTTCATGTTACAGAATACTTCGCCACCCCAGGATCCAGCGGGTTTCCCAAGGAACTGGCCGGGGAACTCTTATGACTCGAACAAGGTGATTCCTCCATGGAGGATTATGTGTTGCATTTCTGTGCTTTGGTGAATGAAATTCCCTTTTACGATTAACTGTTTTTTAAGGATGTGTTTCGGGTTGGTATTAATGAGCCGTTCAAGTCTGTATTAGCCACAGTAATAGATACCTATTAGAATAAAACATACCTTAATGGACTTCTTAGACTGTGCACTATTGCTGAGTGGTTCACTGTTCACTGTGGGTGATGCAGCAGAGCAGGGCACTGCATTCACTACCAAGATGGCCACCAAGCCAGAGACATCAGCCCAAGATGACCAGCACCCCTCATGGCCGCCCTTTCTGTGTCAGCACCCGTCATAACCATCCTTCCACAGTCAAGTCCAGCTGTCCTTCCAGAGTCAAGTCCAGAGTCAAGCCCAGCTGTCCTTCCAGAGTCAAGTCCAGAGTCAAGCCCAGCTGTCCTTCCAGAGTTAAGTCCAGCTGTCCTTCCAGAGACAAGTCAAACTACAGCTTCCGTCCCAGATCCAAGTCAAGCTACAGCTGTCCCTGTCCCTCCTGAGTCAAGCCCAGGCTCTACTACCATTCCCTTTGAGTCACGTCCAAGTTCTACTGTCGCTCCGCCTGAGTCAGCCTCTGCCAAGCCACATCAAGTGGCAGCCTCTGCCAACTCAAGTCATGTCTCAGCCGCTGCTGTTCTGCTCGAGTCAAGCCATGTCTCAGCCACTGCTGGTCTTCCCCAATGAAGTCACGTCTCAGCCGCTGCTGTTCTGCCCGAGTCAAGTCACGTCTCAGCCGCTGCTGTTCCTCAGCCCTGTCTAATCACAGCCACTGCTGCCCCTCAGCCCTGTCAAGTCACAGTCAAGCCAAGTCACAGTCAAGCCAAGTCACAGTCAAGCCAAGTCACAGTCAAGCCAAGTCACAGCTGCGGTCTATGTTCCGGCCGTACAGCAGATGCCTCAATTTTGGCTGTTGGTCATCTGGGCCGCGTACACCACCCCTGAGTCCTCGGAGGAGGCGGCTCTTGCTGCGGATCTTTTGAGGGCAGCTTCCCCTGAGGAGGTGGGAGACTCTCATGTGGTGGGGATGGCTGCTTCTGCTCCCTGCACGGTGGTAGTGCCCAGTGACTCACATTTCCCCAGGGCTCTCTGAAAAAAGACAGGCTCCGGCGTGGAAAGTCTGGCTTACTAGCTAAGAATTATTTATCTAGAAGACTAGGCTTAGCAGAAGCTGATCCCTTTCCCTGGGAGGAAGAAACCACAGAGTATGCTTCTATACCCAATTAAAAGGAGGACCTGGAGTGAGCACCCACATGCTTTGATTCTTGTCAGAAACGGGTCTCGAAGCCAGGTCTCTGGTGTGAGACCCCTTTCATACCATAGGGGGGAGATGCTCACAATGTGGATAGCCAGCCCCATCAAGAGCTGACTGAGCATACTCCGCTCCTAAGCAAACAACACAGAGCATGTGTATCCCCACCTGTAATGAAACACAGGCAGAGAGGAACACACTTTCTGAAATACTCTTTTACCTCTTTTCCACCAGGGCTGTGTGCTGGTGCTGGTGCTGAAGATGAACTGGTTCTTGTTGGCACTGGCACTGGCACCAGCACCCACACACATTTCCACAGGTTTCAGCACTGAAATTTGTAGCAAAATGTTACTATGGGTACATTAAAGTAGCGCTCTACAAACTTTCATTATTTATGAGCACAGTTCACAAGGCAACATGTTAACAGGGTAAACCTTGGTTTTATCAACAAATTTATCAATGTAAACGAATTTATTGTTATTCGTTTACATATTTGTGTGGTTCCAACTTCAGGGTGCTGTGCCGGTGCCAGATTTTTGGCACCAGCACCTGTCAATGTTTGGTCGAAACACGCAGAACGAGTTCTAGATTGGGCACCAGAACCACAGCAGTGGAAATTAGATATTTGTCTTTCCCTTTCCAGTGGCATTCTAACATAAATGCTTTCCCTCCCTGCTATAAACACATAGAAAGATCAGTTGTTTTGTCAAAACAATCGACAGACAATTCAACATAGAGAAAGCTAACCACATGACAGTAGCACAACGCATGTGCTTTTACAGCTTCCTGGTCATGTCGTCACCCCGTCTGTGATGTTACGCCTTGTAATCAGTGATTCAACACACCTGTTCAAAGTGCATAAACACTAGTAGCGTTTCCATAGCGTTTTGACACAGCTTGAGTTCCTGAAAGGGAACAAAATGATTCATCCTATAGAGGTGATGATATAAGAAACTAAAATACAACATTCTATGTAACAGGTATAAAATTACACTGTTTAATCTACCCTGTACAAACTGTAAACAAATTAAATCAACTTGGACACATAGTTTACCAGACAGAATCCCCTAAATATCATAATATAAAGACTGTTTGTCCCTCAGACAAAAAAACTGTAAACAATTCAATTTAATCAACATTAAACTATGGGGTAAACAACAAAAAAAAGGGTTAAACAACAAAAAAACACATTATTGAAATTATACTGTTGGTTTGTGTGCAGTTGTAGTTCAAGTGGTAGAGCATTGTGTTAGCAACGCAAAGATGTGAGTTCAAGCCCAGGGAACACAAGTACTAATAAATGCAAATGAATACAGGTAGTGTATGGGTCTCAGTTTGAGTTTAGTTGTCGGGTGGTTGCCTCTTTTGCATATCTTTGCAGTTTTGTAATCCATCTGTATGAGGTGTCTTCCCATTGTGAGTGCTTTTCAGTGATGCACGATCATTTGAGTGTGTAAGTGTTTATAAATGTTTGCAGTGTGCAATGTGTAATAATGTAGTGTTGAATAAACACATAATGTAGACTTTTGTAATATTACAGAGGGGAGAGGTAAGAATGTGAACTGTTTTGGCCCATGTGGTTAATTTTCAGAGGGCCGCTACCATTGTTTAATGAGGGTTAATTCGTGTAGTATTGTAAAGACCCAAAACCAAATATAATTTCAGTTTCTCAATACATTTTAAATTGTTGTCTTTTCAAGCTCTCTCATCTAAATACAAGCATTGTTTCTGTTAACCCAACTAATCATTAAAGCTGCATTCAAATGTTTTTCGATGTATTGGGGTGGGTTTTAAAAGCAATTGGCCCAATGACTGAATACAATGGTGTGTTCTGTCATTCTTTAGGACTTTTTGTAAAGGTTTTCTTAATTTAATGTGATTCTGTTTAACAGTTATAATAGTGACTACAATTTATATTAAATTTAGGGTAATGGTTCCACGATGTCTGTTGATGATGAAGTTCAAGTTTAAGTTACTTTAAGTTACTTTAAGTTACGTTAGAGTCTTTTTGACAATGGCACATTGTTGCAAAGCAGGATATTTAGTATGAATCATTATTAAAAAGTCCCTAAAATCAGCAAGGGCTGCACTTATCAGCTTGGAAATCGAGAGACATAAAAATAATCCTAGGTTTTTATTTACAACGGTAGCCAGACTAACAAGCAAGCAAAGGCTTCCAGAGGATAATACACCTGCGAACATGGGGAGCCACGATTTTATGATCTTTTTTAAAGAAAAAATAAAAATATACGTAACATGATTGAATCTGTGCGGCCTGTGATGGTTTTGGATAATTCAGTGTTGGTAAGTGTTTGAAATCAGGAGCAGTTTGACTGTTTTTCATCTATAAGCCAGGACGCTCTCAATAAACTTATCAGGTCATCGAAACCAACTACGTGTCTCATAGACCCTATACCAACCACCCTACTGTTAGAGCTCCGGAGTATCTCTTGAACATCATTAACTCATCTCTGTTTTTCATCTCTGTCTCATCATTAAACATCTCTGTGCCTAGGTCATGTCCCAAGCCCCTTTAAGCTAGCAGTCATTAAGCCGCTGTTAAAGAAACCTCAGCTGGACTTAAATGAACTTGTGAATTATAGACCAATCTCAAATATCCCTTTTATGTCAAAGAGCTTAGAATGAGTTGTATTTTCTCAACTGTCTGCTTTTTTACTGAGAAACAACATTTTTGAAATTTTTTGCTCTGGTCAAAATTACAAATGATTTACTCCTGGCAGCCGATAAAGAAAACATGTCACTACTAGTTTTGCTGGATCTTAGTGCAGCGTTTGATACCATAGATCATGGCTTGCTTGCTTGTTGGATCATTTACAAAATGAGGTGGGCATTCAAGGGCAGGTCTTGCAGTGGCTCAGATCGTATTTGTCCGACTATTATCAGCTTGTACACATAAATGGGGAATCATCTGCCCTAATGCCAGTCCAGTATGGCCTCCCTCAAGGTTCTATTTTGGGCCCTCTGCTTTTCACAATTTATATGCTTCCATTAGAAAATCTAATTAGAAGCCTTGGGATGAATTTCCATTGCTATGCTGATGACACCCAACTATAAATATCTACTAGACCAAACGATATTTCTAATCTAACAAAACTTTCTGATTGTATCACGGCCATAAAACATTGGATGACCTGTAATTTTCTCCTACTAAATTCTAATAAAACTGAGATATTACTTGTTCGTCCACATTCTAATTAACAGACCCCATCCGACTATAATCTCAAGTTAGAGGGGTGTAATGTTATTTCATCCAGCACAGTTAAAAACCTGGGCGTTATTTTGGACAGCAACCTATCATTTGGTAGCCATGTGGCATATATTACTAAAACTGCCTTCTTCTATTTAAGGAACATTGCTAAGCTATGTGACATCCTCTCTAGGGCTGATGCAGAAAAGCTTGTTCATGCCTTTATGACATCCAGACTGGATTATTGTAACTCTCTCTTAGGTGGTTGTTCAGCCTTTCTCATAAACCGGCTACAGTTAGTTCAAAATGCTGCAGCTAGAGTCCTTACTAGGAAATATGGCCATATAACCCCAATTCTTTCATCCCTCCACTGGTTGCCTGTAAATTACCGAATTACTTACAAGATTTTACTGCTAACCTATAAAGCACTAAATGGGATTGGCCCTAAATACCTCACAGACCTGCTCTCTCATTACAAACTGATACGTGCTCTACGCTCTCAAAAAGCTGGTCTGCTGGTTGTGCCTAGAGTTAATAAATCAACTAAAGGTGGCAGAGCTTTCTCACACTTGGCTCCTAAACTCTGGAATGATCTCCCAGATACTATTCGGGGTTCAGACACGCTCTTGCAGTTTAAATCTAGACTAAAAACATGCATGACTAAAAATCTCTTTAGTCATGCATTTTCATAGTTAAATAGTTCAATAGTATCTATTGACAAGTTGATTTCTGTACACAATGTCATGAACAGCTGCTACGCTAATTATTCTCTGTTTTGGGGGTGAAAGTGAAGTGTTTGTCAGTTACGGTTGCCCATAACGAAATGTGACCTCTGCATTTAACCCATCCATGTGAGGAGTGAACACACACTGCAAGTCATGAACACACACACACACGCTATCCCTGCAGCACCCAGGGAAGAAACCAGGGGTTAGGTGCCTTGCCCAGGGAAGAAACCAGGGGTTAGGTGCCTTGCTCAAGGGCACTTCAGTTGCTATCTGCCGGTGCTGGAATCGAACCAGCAACCTACTGATTACAAGCCCGACACCTTAACCAGTAGACCACAACTGCCCCGGGTTTCCTCCCTGGGGAAGGAAGGAAATGAGTGAATCAGGGTGAATGAGTGAATCATGAGTAAATGCTGAAGGAAATCAGCAACCTACTGATTACAAGCCCGACACCTTAACCAGTAGACCACAACTGCCCCGGGTTTCCTCCCTGGGAAGTTTTTTAGATGAACCTGCCTCATTACGGATCACTCATCGGCGGGTCAGTCTGGTCCCCAGTTCCCTTTGGTGGTGGTCTCTGTCATCAGTTGTTCTCAGAGGACTCTCTCTATGGCCTACTCCAGTGTCCAGTGATGGTCACACACTTCCACATTATTCCAGTAATTTTGTTATTTCTGTCAGTATCCATGTTTCTTTTCAAACCTGTAAGTATTGTAACAGCAGATTGTTGTTAGAGCTGCTATCAGTAACCTATGGTACTTATCACCTACCATGTTATTTTCTCCTATTTAAAATATTTACACAAACACCATTTGGTCTCTTCCCACTTTTCATTTAGCTTCATACTTAACCAATCATAGTCTTGGTTACAGACTGCAGCTTTAGCTTGCCAGAGGAGAACTGGCCCTCCCTGACTAGCCTGGTTTCTCACAAGGTTTTTTTTCTCCATTTTCCATTCTGTTTTGTTTCTTGTTTCAGTTTTGTTTCTTTGCCACCGTTGCCCTGTTGGCTTGCTTAACGGGAGTCTGCTGACACTAGCATAGTCATCCCACTCATCTGTTCTTCAGTAAATATCTGTACATATATGTTTGTTTATCTGTACTTTTTTATCATATCTGTCTGTGTATGATTGTATGTGTTTATTAATGATGTTCTGTCTTTTTATTATTTGAATCTGTTTCCTTTCAAGTTTGTTTCATTTTAAGTTTGTTACCATACTTTAATTATCCATTGATATTTTGTTCATATTTGTACAGCTGCTTTGCGACAATGTACCATTGTGAAAAGCGCTCTATAAATAAATTGAACTTGAACTTCCTTTCCCCCGTGTCCTACCTCACTGCTTCCTGGACTTTGAGCGTCTGGGAGCTGCTCCTTGGGGGGCTATGTAACAACTGGCCAGCAGAGGGAGTCCAAGCCCCATGACTGTCTGTCTGCTCCCTCTGCTTCCTCTTTGGTAACTTCCTGTTTGCTGGCTGTATAACAGCATGCCAGCAAATAGGAAGTTACAAAGTATTTTTTTGCCCTTCGCTGTGTTCCTAGCGTTCTCTGTGTTCTTTGTGTTTTGGATTTACTGGCTTTGGATTGTCTATTGGATTTTGATGTTTGCTGCCTGCCCTGACCTCTTGCATTGTGTACTGGATTTTTGAGCTTTGAATTGCCTGCATTGTACCTGTTACCCTGTTGCTGACCCTGCCTGCCTTGACTTTGCCTCATTTGCACAATAAAAGTAAAACCCAGCACATGGATCCGAATCTCATTTTCCTTCGCACCCCACACATGACAGGTGTGCTGCATGTCCTTTGTAAGTGTACGAATGTAACGGAGCTATGAGTCTTTGATTTCACAAAATGAGAAAGAGCACATCGGCAAAATCGTTTATGCTATGGTGGACTACCTACGGCAGCAAGATATGATGGTTTGCATAAATTTACATGTTTGGCTAGATAACATAAAAAATCCTACTTACCATGTATTAATTTTACCTATTTTCTCAGTTTTTTTCATATCATACTATATTTTTGTTTTATTACATGTAACTTTTTTATCTATGACTTTCTTATCTCATGACTTTGTGCATTTTTATATCACTATGCATTTCTACAAAATATTCATTTTTAAACTTTGGTTTGTATGCTTATATTCTGTGTTTTATAAAAAAAAGGATAGTTCATCCCTCTTCCATGACATCACATGACGATGCTGTCTTTACCTGTTGAGCTCCGGCTATGCCCTTGACCCAACGGTGGGTCCATGGGGGTCATCATCTTATTTTTTAATAATTTATAACCTATGAAGAACAAACCTAGACATTTTTGAGTATTTCTGGAAAGCATAGAACCTCTGCTTTCTATCGAGTCCAATGATGTTTGCATTAATATTATATGCATAAAAGGAAAAAACATACAAAAATAGCATAAAAATACAAACTATGAACATTTTCACCCATGTGTTAAACTACATGACATTTTCTGTAAAATTAGACCATTTTAATCAATTTATTCCAAGGTATGTGGGTACGGCACTCTTTTAAATTTTGGAATGCCTAATTCTGTTCTGTTCAATGCTCCAGAGCTTAAGAGGTTAAAGGACACTGGTGTCAGGCTAAGCAATCAGGAGGTTTCAGAATGGCTGGCTGGAAAGCTGCATTAAAGGGCTCCTAAAAAACAATACCAACACTAATACTAACTAACATATTATGTATGTTTATGCAGACATTATCGAATACCAAGTGGTCGTTGATTCACGAGTTTGTATTTTGAGGTGCGTATTGTGGGTAAAAACAGAAAAAACAGTCAGTGTCACTTACGACAAACCTTATTACGCACCGATCAACAAGCTCATCACATACATCACCAGAGAGTTGAGAGATGACCAAAATTGCAAAATGTCATTTTAATAATGCTACACTACAACATGTCAGGCGATGTCTGAGCTGGATTTATTCATGGTTCCTGTTACTTCACAAAAGTATCGCCCTTATTGAGTATATCGACTCGTGCCTTTGGAGTTTTTACTGGTCGGGACCAGTGAAGATTATATCAACCTTTCTTCGTCTAAAAATTGTTTAAAAAATCACTGACCCACCCAAAGTAGTTACA
The DNA here is from genome assembly GCA_036877545.1 of Yasuhikotakia modesta. Lineage (NCBI taxonomy): Eukaryota > Metazoa > Chordata > Actinopteri > Cypriniformes > Botiidae > Yasuhikotakia > Yasuhikotakia modesta. The sequence continues at coordinate 12,773 of JBAJNP010005789.1, forward strand.
TAGTTGGACAACAATTTCCTGCCCCTGAATTTGAGTCAGGGTCTGCGGTGAGTGAATTTAAACATTTGGTGATATTGACCGGAAGGCATCTAAAAAACCATGCGTTAAGGTTTGTGTGCCTACACAATGTCCGCCAATATCAGGCTCGAAGCGCATTTAAAAAGCTGTCATTATAGGATAGTCTAAAATCTATTAAAACCATAGCCTTTGTCTAGGGCTGTATAATCGCATACTAATTGTAATACTTATCTAATCAGATTATAAAGTAGACACATGGTTGTCTGTAAAGTTTCCAACATCATTGGTCACATGATTTTGATAGAATTAATTAAGCATTAATACAACGCTTTATTAAAAACTGCTTTATTTTTGACAGGCCTTGGCTGTGACATGCTTTGGTGTCACAGCTGACATCTCTGGGACACAGTGTACACACACACACACACACACACACACACACACACACACACACACACATAACTGAAACCTGAGAACACAGTGTAAGTCAAGCCAGTTTCTGAAACATAGTTAACCTATAGTCCAAGTCAGTTACCGTGGTAACCGGGGGGTTACGGGGGGTTATTCTAACTCCAAATCCTCGCTTATTCTATAAGCCTCACTAGTTTTACAGAGAATTCGGTCCCATCACTCTCGCTAACAGGAATCCCAGCTGAATCCCAGCAGCTCAATTTCTGCAATACCATCCAAAAGGAAATACAAACACAGAAAACTACATAATGAAATAAAACTGAAATCCTTAAATTAAAAATAATTTCATATAAATAATAATTTCCTTGTTCCAGTCTTTTTGTCTTCCCGACTGCTGGTGTCGCTGTTGAGTCGCCGTGACACGACAAGTTTCTTCCACCGCGTCCTTCAGCGCGTCACACCCTCTCATGGACAAAATGGAAGAAGCCCTCAGTGTTTGTTTGGTAAACAGAAGACAATATTCATCTATGTAAGTGTGTTTCTAACAGCCGGGAAGTGTGTGCAGTCACCGAGTCGTGTGCACTGAGCGTGTGTTAGAAGTGAGTGTCATTGTACAGCACAGCTGCTCTTCACACATTCATTTACACACGACTGCTAGTTCTGCTAGCATCGCGGATTTATCACAGGCATAGTTTTAACACCTCTTTCCTTACTATATGCAGCACTGGTTTTGTATGTTATATGCGAGCACATAACGCTATCATGTGTGACATGTTACGTTTGTTAGTTTTTAAAATTGTAAAGATCAAACTAATATTATAAATCATTGCAGATTCAGCTTGAGCAGCAAGACTTTTTTAAATCGCAGGTGGTAAAACTGTAAATGGTGGAAACTCGTGTACAGCGTGTGCAGATATAGTTCAAATCCTGCATGTAAATAATGAAAAGTTCTGCAGTCTAATTTCCACCTGCACAACGTGACAGAGTCGAGGGCAGTTGTTCATGCTGGATTGCTTCAGTACTGGTAATGGACTGGGTGCTGGGTGACTGGGCTCAGCTGTTACTTTAGTATGTTTTTGCTGATATTGCATCTGGTAGATGACCTGTGAGTTCAGCTGCTCTCATGGCTCTCTTAAGGACCTCTCTTTGTGATCCAGGAAGGAGCAACTGCTATACCATACTGCCATAAGCACTGTATTATCAAAGTCCTTTACTTTAACAGGCCTGATACAACAACTGAGTACATGACATCTAATTCACAATACCCAAAACAGTGAGCAGCAAAACTGACTCAATCACACTGACTTTTTACAGTCCTCAGAGAGAGTCGTGGGCTTCATCATGGAATTTTGTGGGAATTAAATTTTAACATTTTACAAATGTTAATGTTTCAAGTTAAGCAGTACAACATTATTTCTTGTAAATGAACAAAACAAAACCACAAACTGTTTTCTCAAAGAGCTAGAATTACAAAATGCTACATCAGCACTGATCACAATATTCACATATAATATTCATATATAATATTTTATATGGTAACACTTTAATATAAGGTTAATTACCTTACTTAACATGAAGTAACAATGAGCTGTACCTCTACAGCATGTATTAATATTTGTTTGTTATTGCATATTTGCATGTTAATTTCAACAGTTACCAACCGTTACATTATATAATACACTATAATAACTAGATCATTTCCACTAAATTAACTACACACACTGTAAGCACACCAAAGCAGCGTGCAAAACTGCAAACATACACAAACAGCAGATAATAACAAATCTGAATGAAACTTTCCGCTCCTGAGTCACACGTGTTTCTCTGCTATTGCTGTGTATATATGTAGATATGCATATATGGTTCCAAAACGGGAGTCTTTACAAAGATACCTGTTCATGACCCATTCCCCCCCAGTTTTTTTTAGCACCAGCCGCCACTGATTTGATTATTAATTTTAAAAATGCTGCTCACCTTTTAATTGTCATCAAGATATCTGATGACATAAATGGAAAAATATCTAGAAATCTGATAAATTGCCAGGACCGATTTACTGTTTTTTTTAAATGGTTACAAGTTTAACCTAAATGTTTCACTAATTCTGATATAGTAGTAATGCTTTATACTAGGGCTGCAACTAACGATGATTTTCATCATCGGTTAATTGGGCGATTAATTTTTCGATTAATCGGATAAAAAAAACCACACAATTTTTTAAAGTGACATTTTTATTTTAAATTAAATTCACACACTGGCATTACAAATTCAAACTAAAAACTTCACATTATCACAATATTTTGTCCAAATATTTTAGCATTAGAACATTTCTTATGTAAATTAACAAAACAAAAACCACAAACCTTTGTTTCCCAAATAGCTAGAACTTAAAAGTGCAAAGACATCACTGGTAAAAACACAAACTGTCAATTTCCAATAAACTTTGAATTAACATGCAAAAAAGTCAAAATGTCTACATGCTCCTGGCTGAGGCTGGCTCTCTTTTTGCAAGCAATATTGCCTGCAGCAGAGAAGAGGCGCTCGGATGGAGTTGAGATACCTGGGATACATAAGTATGATTTCGCAAGCTTTTGTCTCATTAACTTTCCACCAGTCCAAAGGATTTTTCTCCTTGGCAATTTGCCTCTCAGAAAAGTAAGCCTGGACCTCATTTCTGACTTGGCTGGTGATGTTCTCTTGAGCTTGCTCCTCTTTATGCTCTTCCTCACTGCTGCCTCCAGACTCCAGGAGTGAGTAAAGGTAAGAGCCAGATGTTGAGGGTTCATCAACTGCAGTCACAGGTGAAGTGGTTGGTTTCTGCTGCAGCATCTCCCTTCTAACAGCAAGTGCCTCTGTTTGCAGATTTGCCTGCACATTTATCAATGTTTCTGGCGTTAGAAATTTCATCCTCTGGAACCTTGGATCTAGGGCAGAGGAGAGAGTAACCGTATTTGGCACTTGCTCAGAAATAATGTCCTTCCATCTAATTTGAAGCTGCTCTTTTGCAATTGCTTGAAAGGACTTCAGTGGAGCTGAATCAAAGGCAGCACTCTCAGTGGACCTCAACAGCCCTTTTACAAGTGCAGGCACAGAAGATATTGTGACATATTCTTGTCCACTCATAAACACAGTGGCACATTCAAATGGCTTCAGGGCTGTGGAAAGCTCTTCAAGCAGACTCCACGGATCAGATTTTAAGTCAAGATAGCGTTTGCCTTTTGGTGTGATGGATGAGTCGGAGAGAGTTGCAGTGACCGGCCACCTTTGCAGTCGATTAATCATATAGTACATACTATTCCATCTAGTACTTGCATCTTGAATAAGTTTGTGCTCAGATGATCCCATCTGTTTTTGTTTTTCTTTAAGCTTGCTGCTGGCTAGTTCACTTTTTTTAAAATGTTCAACTAGACATCTTGCAGCCCCAACAGCTCTTTCAATGGCAGTATTGTTTAATGCAGCACTGATCACCAGCTGCAGTGTGTGGCCAGTGCAGTGGAGACTGGCCCACCCAAACTTCTTCTCCAGTATGTTTGCTGCAGCAACAATATTGGCACCATTGTCATGTACTATGGCAATGATTTTCTCAGTTGGAATTTCAAATTTTGTCACTATATCCTCCAACCATTCCGCAGTGTTTGCTGCTGTATGCCTGTCTTCAAGTGGCATTGTAGTGAGGCAGACAGACATCATCTTCCACTCACTTGTAAGTGATTGCATGCAATGCCAAGGTAGGCTTCAGTGGCTACACTTATCTGCAGTTAAAGCAATTTTGTTTCCACTGTTATTGATTTCACTTCTTATCTTCTGGAATGTATCCTGGTACTTTCCCTGCATCAGTTTGGTAAAATGTGTTCTTGATGGGAGTATCCAGGATTAAGAACACTGATCATGTTTATAAAAACCTTTGTCTTCAACCACTGACAGTGGTCGCATGCCAGTGATCAGCATTTTAAGGATGGCATCAGTAATACCAGCTGCTTCTTGTGGAGCACATGGCTGTTTTTTTTCTCTGGAGAAATGCAGTCATGGTGCACTGTTTCTTTCTGAAATACAAAAAGTATATATTATATATTTATAAAGGTTATATTTGCATGCATGTATGGTAATATAAAGAATATTATGTATAAATAATAAAGAACTGATAAATAAACTACTTATTTATTAAGTTACTTAAATAATAAATACTATATAAAAATACTTAATTAATACTAATACTTGGGTTAATTACATGCCATAGAACATACAGTATATTTTTTACATGCTGTGCTGTCATTCTTTTCAGTGTTTTTATGTCATACATCAATACAATCCTTACCCACCCCCCACCCTCCCTTTTGAAGGCTGTATGTGCAAGAAATCCATAGTAACTAAGAAAATGGCTCAAAAGTGCAAAAAGAAAAAACTAAAAATCCTTTTTCCCCTATATATTTTATGAAACAAACCTCATCTCTCAGTAAACCTCAAGCTTGTCAATGTAAAAAACTTGCAAAAACTCAAAACTTGGGGTCATAGTGCACAGATGTATCATAGGAAAACGAAAATGGCAACTGCAAATCTATAGAACATGTATGCAAAAATGCGTGAGGACGTGCAAATCATTTGAAATAAAGTAAACGAAAATAATTCAATTTGTGCATTGCAAAAGCAACGGAACAGCAGTATATTGTAGGCTTGGTTTGAATATGTAGTGTCTCTGATTTTGTATGCTAAAAGTATGTGCTACCTATTCGGTTTCTTTCTATTGTCTTTTAAATAAACACGCGCAAATGTCAGCGCCGGAGTTTCCGTCGGTTTAAACTAATGAACTTACTTATGAACCTACTTCTACGGCATGTTTTAATATTTGTTAATGTTAAATTTACAGTTACCATTACATTATTATAAAAAAACTGTATAAACAGCTTTTTTTATTAAATGACGCAGCACTCTTTATAAATATAGCTTCCGCTATAATAACTACACACACTTTAAGCATGCAAAAGCTTAAAATGTTTAAATGCATAAAACTTTATAAAACTGTGAACACACAGATACAGCAGATAATATCAAATCTTAATTAAACTTACCGTCCTGATGTTTCACCACAATCTTAGAGACCCACATGTTTCCGTTTCAGGTGCTCGCGCATCACCGTCGTGCTACCGTGCCATATGAGCTCCACTTTGCAAAGTTTGCAAGTTATAACTTTTTTTTTGCAGAGTTTAATGTAAAGTGCTCCCATGCCTTGGATGACTTGGGTCGCATGCTTTTTTCAGTTGTTGCCGCACCTGAACTTTCCGCCATTTTTTTCTAAAGTGCGTCTGTTTGTTTCCGAACCACAACGATGACACGCGGCCTGAAGTGCGCATGTGTGCATGTCAACGAATCGATTATCAGATTCGTTGACAACGATTTTCATAATCGATTATCATCAATGACATCGATTAACTGTTTCAGCCCTACTTTATACAGAATCTTTCTATTAAAATTATTCACCTGAGGCTTGATCCACATTTTGCAGAAGTGTAGTTTGTGGCTATATTTAGTTCTTATCATTATCTTATCAAGAAACAATTAAAAAAACACCTGTGTGAGCGTTTGTAACTGTTTATTTTGGTGCCACAGATTGTGTTTTGTGTCTGTAATGTATTTAAGCAAATTCAGCTTAATGAATGAGACATTTGCAGTTATAATTACATTAACTAATTACATTAGGTAATGAAGTAACAACCAACTCTACCTCTACAGCATGTATAAATATTTGTTCATGTTATTTTTAACAGTTACCAGTACATTATGATTATAACAACAAGATCGCTTCTGCTATATTAACTACGCCCACTGTAAGCACACAAAAGCAGCACAAAACTGCAAACATACACAAACCACAGACAATAACAAATTTGAATTAAACTTATCTGAATTATATGTGAACCATTATAAATTTGTTGTTTTTTATTGCTAACCCTAACGCTGACATGCGGGTAAAGACAAAGGTCTTCATGCATTTAATGCTTTTAAAGGCTTGATCAGAAACTCAATCACTGATGATGTAGCATTTTGTAGTTCTACCTCTTTGAGAAAACAAACAGTTTGTGGTTTTGTTTTGTTCATTTGTATAAGAAATAAAATGTAAAGTTTTACTTTGAAATTAACATTTGTAACACCCAGTGTGTTAATTTAATTTAAAATAAACAAAATATGTTTTGACTTTAAAAAATTATTTTAAAAAGTGTGGGAATTTTTATCCGATTAACCGTTTAATTCAAAAATTAATCTAAATCAATTATGAAAATAATCGTTAGTTGCAGCCCTAGTTAAAATGTAAATTGTACGTTAAGGTTTGAGGTGCTAGAAAACTTAATGTAAATTATTTAAAAGCACTGAAACCTTTGACAGCTTGTGTGAGTTTTGTCTTTTGTGAATTTGTTTACTTGAATGCTGCCAGCAGCTACCTACATGAGCGAGGATGTTTATTTATTGGTGTAACGGGCTTAAGAAACTGATCAAAGAGATTATTTTCTTGTCTGCAGGTGCTTAGCTAAAAATTGGAGACAAGGCCATCCTAAAATACTGCTGTGAATACATAGAGGTATGCTGTCTTTTAAGTATAACACGTATTTCCTAATTTAAATAATTGAAAAAAAAATATTAAATGATTCATTAAATCATTGCTAAAATGTAACCTTTCTAGTTAGCAGGTTGTTTAACTTAATGCAGTAAATGCTAATGTGTTGTTTCTTCAGTGAGTAAAATGGATGAGAAAGGTTCTGTTGGTCAGGAATTGAAAACTTGGGGCTTCAGACAAAGCACCATTGCCAGGCGAGAATTCATGGAAGCTGTCAGCAGCGTTAAAATCAGCCCTCCTACAGCACATCAACTTGGCCGGCAGCTGGGGGTTCGAGGCAGAGGTCATGGACGTGGCAGGAGGAAACAAGCCAGCAAGAATTCTGGGACTCCTGCTGCCCCAAAACGGGGCCGTAGGGCTCAAAGGCGTGTTGCAGAGTCTGTGCTCAACCCTGTTGATTTTAATGAAAATGGAGCTCAGGATAGGGCTGATGGTCCACAGCATGTTGCAGCCAAGCTGGAATCAGAAATGACATCTGTCTGTCAAGAGTTTGTTTCAGATCGAGCTGAGGATAGTGATGACCTCTCTCTCACAGAGATTCGGAAGCAGGCCATGATTCGGCATTTGGGGGAACTCAGACACTCAGATGGTGATAGTGGTGTTAGAGAGCCTAAAGATACAGCTGAGGGTACACAACCACTAGTGGATCAGGAAATTGTAAGCATAGCAGATGATACACATGTCTCTTCAGGAGGAGGAATTGTGCTTTCTGCCTTAGCCAGATGGGCAAGTGGGAATTCTGTGGCTTTCACAACAGCTCAAAAAGGGAGAACGTTGGCTAAAAACCTAGCAAAGAAAACCTCTGAGGTTGCTGAGGAAGAGAGCAGTGAGAAGATGGATCGGGATGTTTCATGCTTTGTTTGTCAACAGACACACAATAACAGGTCATCTGCTTCATTATTTAAACTTAATGCACAGCTGTATGTTTATAGACATCAGAGTTCAGGTTTTTTTTACAAACTAAAATTTTACAGTAGTTTTCCCCCATCTGGCTGAATAGTTCAAGTATAGAACAGTAAGGAGTGACTACAATCATGTACGCACTTGAGCTCGGTTTGCCACTGCACAGCAGTTATCAGAATGTTTGCTAACCAAAATAAAGTAAAGGTAAAAAGATATCCTAAAAACAGATCATCCTCTCAAATGCGGTTGGTATTTTTATCTCATATCGCTTGTTAATGCTTGTGTTACCAAGGCAACGACTGAAACATTCTAAGAGTTCTAAGGATCTCTGTTATAAACCGTATAGTAGAAAATGAAGCCATGTCCATACCTGCTGGGCCGGATCAGCACAAAACAGAACAGTGAAGCAGCTAGACCTCTGACCCGATGGTGGAAAACTGTTTATTGTAAATCAAGCATTTGTTTTGTTAAATCACTGTTTCAGCTAAAGAGTACACTTTTTTGCAGATTCTTAGAAAGTATCATAGCCCTGACAGGTACACCGTTTTGGTGGGATATTATTAACATTTATTATGGGTTCTTTAAAAGGTTTCATGTGCAACCGTATCACAGATGGGTGATGACAGATCAGCTGTTTATTTTCTCCCTTTTTGAATTCTTCATGCGTACATTAAATAAAATGAAATTGTGCTTTCATGCAGCTTAAGTTTTATTTTGTTGGTGGCTGTCAGGTTGATGATCTGCCCTGACACTTGCCGGAAGTACAGTCACTTAGACTGCATGGGCAACAGTGAGGCTCATGGCTGTCTCCTGCAGAAGAATGAAGAACAATTCATCTGCTCTAGGTGCTCTGAGGACCACAACACCATAAGGGAAACCAGAAGCACCTCGCATGTGGTAAATATTGTGATTCTTTGTCTTTTTAAGATATTAAGAAAAAAATAAGAAAAATTATACTTTTTATATAAGTAACTTTAAAGTTAAAAACTAATTTTAAAATGAATACATTTGACAATACACAACACATGCATTCAAAGCATGTGATCATCTGTAATGCCCAGATGTACAAAACTAACACCATAGAGATGTAATCCTATTTAAATTAATTAATGATCAGTTGCAGACATCAGGTATTGACAACTTGAACTTCATAAAATGAGTAGGGCTTGTTCCAAATGAGTAGGGCTTAACATTGATACTATATTCACATTGGATAGACAGAGCTAGTTTAAAGCTAGGGCATAATTTTGCTGATATACAGTATATACTGGCATGGTTTATACCTTTATTTATACCTTCTGACTTGGTTACTTTTATTAAACCAGCAAGGTTTTTTGCACCGGAAATAATGGCCGTCTTCTGAAAGAGAATAAGAAGAGCCATTATTGTGGAAAAAATATTTCTTAGCTTTTATTTACATTTGAACAAAAAGTGGCGTGTCCAAAAATAATCATACTCTTGTGAACTGTCACAGTCTATGCCATGCCAAATATTTTAAGCTTTTCTAAAGCATCCTAATTACCCTGAGTGGACCCTCATTGGGAACAGCTGTTTTAATCAACTCAACAGGTAAAAAACAGAGGCTCTGGTGTTGGTTTGTGGACAGACATGGCTAGGACAAAAGAGCTCTCTACCTCTTTTCCACCAGAGCCATGCTGGTGCTTTTGCCGGTGCTGAAGTTGAGCTGGTTCTGGTTGGCACCGGCACCAGCACCCGCACACATTTCCACAGGTTTCAGCACTGAAATTTGTAGCAAAATGTTGCTATGGTTTCATTAATGTAGCGCTCTACAAACTTTCGTTATTTACGAGCACAGTTCACAAGGCAAAATATAACAGGGTAAACCTCGGTTTATTGTTCTGCGTTTACATATTTGTGCGGTTCGGACTTTGAGACCAGCAACTTCAGGGTGCCGTGCCCTTTTTGGCACCAGCACCTGTCAATGTTCGGTCGAAACAGATTGAGTTCTAGATTGGGCACCAGAACCGCGGAAAGTTCCAGTGGCTACAGTGCAAAGTATTATTAAAAAGTGTGACATTCCGCACTGTGAAAAATCTCAGAGGATGTGGTCAGAAGCCAAAAGTGGCACCTGTGCTGGTCAGGAGGGTAGTGAGAGAGGTAAAAAAGAATCCAAGGATCACAACCAAGGCCACCCCGATGAATCTGGGCTCTGCTGGTGGCAACATCTTAAGGCAGACAGTGCAATGGACACTGCACACTGCTGGAGTCCACGGACACCACTTCTCCAGAAAAGGCACACAAAAGCCCGCTTGACATTTGCAAATACTCATCTGGACAAAGAAGGCAACTTCTGGTCTTCGGTTTTATGGTCAGATGAAAATATGGAATTGTTTGGCCACAATGATGTAGTCTTCATTTTGGGTAAAAAAGGAGAAGCCTTCAACCCTAAGAAAACCATCCCCACTGTCAAACATGGTGGTGGAAATCTAATGTTTTGGGGGTGTTTTTCAGCTGGTAGACCAGGGAACCTAATCACAGTAAACAGCACCATGAAAAAGGAGCAATATATCAAAATTCTCAACAACAACATCAGGCAGTCTGCAGAAACACTTGGCCTTGGGCACCAGTTGACATTTCAGCATGGCAATGACACAAAACACACAGCAAAAGTGGTGAAAAAATGGTTAGCAGAACAAAATATTAACATTTTGTAGTGACCCAATCAGAATGCTGAAATCCAATTGAGAATCTGTGGAGGGAGCTAAAGATCAGGGTGATGGCAAGGAGACCCTCCAACCTGAAGAGTTGGAGCTTATTGCTGTAAGTGTTGTTGCCTGAGAGATGTTTCATAAATTCACCTTTGAACATGTTTAAGTAATTCATATTTTATTTTTATTCTCAGTTGTATTAATTTTATTTGAAGAATTTGATGTTTTGTGTTGATGTTTAAATGTGACTTAAAATGTATTATGTTAGTTTAAATGTGAGACGGAAGAACTTGTTGCTCTAAGCGGAAGTGACGAACGTTAGATGGACTAATGAGGAGCAGACATCTCATGAAATCTGGAGCAGATTTGTGCTTTGTTGTTTAAGTGTTACGGAAAGATAAAGCTGCATCTAAGAACTCTTTCACAACAAAGCAGCCAACAAGGTATTTGTTTACATGTATAATGCATCATAGTGTTACTTTGTATTGTGTACTTTATGTAGTATTTGTTCAATCGTTATGATTTGTATATGTATTTATTATGTATTTGCCGTTCTCACAGCGTAAAAGGTGTGGATGACGTAAAAAAAGTGTCACCTAACTTTTGAAAGATTAAAAGCCTGTTTCAAGGAACAACCTGTGTCTGTGATGTTGTGCAAGTAGCTACAATCTCTAAAGATTTGCAAAAGTACCTGTGGGGACATGCAAAAAGCTGGTCAGCAATTATAGGAAGCATTTGATTGCTGTAATAGCCAATAAGTCTTTTCTGTTGATTTATGAGAAGGGTATGAATAATTTGAGTAATTTTTTCACAATGATGCCTCTTGTTCTCTTTCTTTTTTGTCATCTTGTATATGCATATGTATATATATATACACACACACACGAATCAGTACCAGTGGACTGCTGTAATTGTGGCTTTTAACGATTCTGTAATCATTGCATGCGACCTATAACATTGTACTGAAATGTTTTGCTGTAAAGCTCCTTTGAAAATATGTGCATTGTGAAAAACATATACTTTGTAATATAAAGTAGATGTATTTGTAAAGGGTTAAAAATCCTGTCACAAAACTTTTTATATTCTTGTGTATATATATTTGATGTTACATAATTCCAGCACTAAAACCACATTATATCCTCATTTAAGAGAGTTTCTCACTGAGCTCATCTTTGTTCATGTGATCTCTGTCAGGAGGAGATTGTGAAAGATACACTGGAGGAACGTAATGTGAAGGGCAAAGAGGAGGTGACGGGTGCTTTTCCTAAGTGTATCGGTCCAGGCTGCACTAATAATCCTCAGCCAGAGTCTGTGTATTGTGGTCATCAGTGTATCATTCAGCATGCAGCTGCAGCCATGAAATGTCTGTCTGAGGTGAAAATTGGGACCAAACCTGTTTCTCCTCCCTCTCTAAAGGTACCAAACGTATCCACTTTCACTTATCTGTTCTGACGCGTTATGTGTTTTGTGATACATGAGTCAAATGGGTTATTCTGTGTTAAATTTTAAATGCGCTTAAAATTCATATATGACACAAGAAATACTAAGATAACGAAAACCTGAAATATAAATATAAAGTGTATATCATTTCACAAGTGTAAAAAATTAAATGCAAAGCACAAATTAAAGTGAAGGTTGTATGTCAGAAAATTCTGTAGAAAGCTGAGAGAATGGCACCATCTGTTTCTTGGTGGAGCAAAGTTTGAAATTACTTCAAAATGCTCAACATGGAAATACAAGTGATGCAACAAACTTGCTGCTAAACAACTTATCAGTGCAGTGCCTGCACCAGTTTTCCTGCATCAAAGATTTCTTTTGAATGCATGTTTGGATATTGTTTATTGGTTTTATGTAAGAAAAAGTCTAAAATAAGTCAAAACTAAAATAAGTGTAATGTCAAAGCTAGTGTCAGCAGACTCCCATTAAGCAAGCTAACAGAGCAACAGTGGCAAGGAAACAAAACTCCAATGAATGTATGTTAGGTGGTAAATACCACAAGTTACTGATAGCAGCTCTAACAACAATCTGCTTGTTACAGTACTGGCTATGAACTGATGATTTAGGTTATTTACTGGTTAGAGAAAATCATATATACCAACTGAAATGACAGCATTATTAACATAATGTGGAAGCGAATGACCAGCACTGGAGTCGGCCAGGGACCACATCCAGGAGGAACTGGTGACCGGGTTTGCCCGCCGATGAGTGCTCCGCAATGATGCCGGGAATCTATCCCTCCCCCAGGAGGAAGCCCTCAGAACAGAGAATAATTAGCGTAGCTGCTGTTCACATAAATCAACTTGTCAATAAACTGTCAATTGGACTATGAAAATGCATGACCAAAGAGATATGTTTTTAGTCTAGATTTAAACTGCAAGAGCGTGTCTGAGCCCCGAATAGTATCTGGATCTCCCAGATACTATTCCAGAGTTTAGGAGCCAAGTGTGAGAAAGCTCTGCCCCCTTTAGTTGACTTATTAACTATCGGCACAACCAGTAGACCAACGTTTTAAGAGCAAAGAGCCCAAGTCGGTTTGTAATGGGATAGAAGGTCTGTAACTTTTTTTGGGGCAGTCCCATTAAGAGCTTTATAGGTTAACAATAAGATCTTGTAATTAATACGGTAGTTGACAGGCAGCCAGTGGAGGGATGACAGAATTGGGGTTATATGGTCATATTTCTTAGACCTAATAAGGACGCTGGCTGCAGCATTTTGAACTAACTGTAGACGATGTATGAGAGAGGGTGAACAGCCACCTAAGAGGGCATTACAGTAATCCAGTCTAGAGGTCATAAAAGCATGAACAGGCTTTTCCGCATCAGACCTAGAGAGTAAACCACGGACCTTAGCGATGTTCCTTAAGTGAAGGCAGTTTTAGTAATGTTTAACATGACTGTCGAATGACAGATTGCTGTCCAAAATCACGCCCAGGTTTTTAACTGTATTGGATGCGGTGACATTACACCCTTCTAAATTTAGATTATTTAGAATAAATTGTTGCGACGCCGCCTCCACGACCTGCCAGACGTGGCTCATGCTTATAGCAGTAGCTTGGCGGTGCAGATTCATTTAAACCAACAAAGTCATCCGGTTTTAACCATGTTTCCGTTAGGCAGAACAGGTCAAAGCTATGGTCTGAAATCATTTTGTTTACAATAACCCCCTTTGCTGAAAGTGCTCTTATGTTGAGGAGGCCAAGCTTTAACAAAGTTTTGGATTTTCTCAAGTTATTATTTTCGACACCGATTACAATCAGATTTTGCCGGTTGATTGCTCTAGGTTTGTTTTTCACCTTTATCCGGGGAACAGACACAGTCTCTATTTGTTTACCTAAACATATATCATAAATTGACAATTTTACAGAATAGCAGCAATTAGGAGGAAAATTTGGACTTACGAGTCAGTCCGTGCAGATGGTCCTGGAGATGTTGTTGGATAAGAGCGCGGCTCCCACTCGACAGGGGTGCAGACCATCTCGGCGGTAGAGCCTCAGTCGCTCCCAAAAAAGATCCCAGTTATTTATAAAGAGCAGTTTCTGCTCAATACACCACAATTGTAACCAATTATTTAGTGCCATAAGTGTACTAAACCTTTCGTCACTGCGTCTGAAGTTTGGAAGTGGCCCAGATATGACAATCTTCGCTGAGGGCGATGTTTGGCGGACGGTCGCGACCAGGCTCCTAAAATCCTTTTTCAGAATTTCTGACTGCTTCATCCTGGTGTCGTTTACCCCCGTGTGCAGAACGACAGCTCCGCTGCTATCATTGTCCTTCAGGATCACGGGAACCTGTGCTGCAATATCAAGCACACGCGCACCGGGAAAGCAGTATGTGCGCACCTTACCTTTGTCACAGGTAGCGTGAACGTGGCGGACGATGGAATCTCTGATTATCACCGCACCGACTATTCTCTCAGGAGTGGAGCGCTTTGTTGCAGTGGGCACGGGGAGCGGTGGCATCGGCGGGTTGGTGAAGTTTGGGCGCCGTGAAGTTTGTGTTTTTGATCATGATTATGACTTTTCTTAAGACTTGGACTAAACCTGCTTTAGTGTTCATGTCCTGTGCTGTTACTTTTCTTTGGACATAATGCTAAAGGTTTGAAGAGATGGAGGTTATCTATAAAATGTCTTAGAAGATGAGAATTGTTTTACAACAATGCCAAAGAGCCATTGACCAATTGGTCACGTCCTTTGACTGCCATGCGGCGTCTCGTGTTATTTCAACAAGTAGAAACACTGTTGCAGCAATTATTTTAATTTTTTACCAAATAGCCTATAGCTACAGTTATTTATACAGGGAGTGCAGAATTATTAGGCAAATGAGTATTTTGACCACATCATCCTCTTTATGCATGTTGTCTTACTCCAAGCTGTGTAGGCTCGAAAGCCTA
>JBAJNP010005790.1:0-18337 GCA_036877545.1 Yasuhikotakia modesta
TTGTGACATATGTGATGTCATTTTTGATGGCATTTGTGACATACAAATGACATCACAATTGCCTATACTGTATGTTAAGACCAACATAGTTTGCAAAGGGCAAATCCAGGCCTGCAAATGTTAGCAAAGTCATTACAGTCTATGGCTGCACCCTGTGTGTGGTGAAATCGTTTCATGTTGTGATGGGATTGGATGTCTGTGTTTGGCTTGTTAATGGGCCCTGAGAATTGCTGAAGTTGCAACAGCTCACTCCCTATTTCTGAATTCCTTTCATTTTCTTGTTGCACTCAAAATAAAGGCTTTTACGTTCCCTTAGGCAAGGTCACAATGACCTTTAATAACTCTTTTCCGGATAGCTTTGGGCTAGAAATACACTCTGCCTTTTTGTTTAATGGGCTGCGCTGAATTTCATTTACCTCTGGATTTAATCCCAGTTTAATGTTTTTTCCGAGTACGTGGCACATGCTTGTGTTTCCGTGCCATTCCCACTTTGCCTCAGCTTTTTCCACAACCGAGAGGCCACATAATTTCAAACCGCTTTTCCTCAGATTGTCTTTAATTGTTGGTAAATTGTACTTATTATCCGGCTAAATGAAGACATTGGTTGCGTAATTTCTCAGTTTTAGGCCACAGACGGTTAGCGTCAGCGGGCGACGACAAAATTAGAGGTTTCCTCGAGATGTCAGGAGTTGTTGTACGTGGGCATCACCAAGTTCCTTCAAGGTAGAGGAAGACTGTGGTTAGGCTGTCGTTGTGCCAACACAAAACCTGTGTGTATCTGGCATCGTCGTGCATTGTGCCGTGTGCAATAAAAAAACAGCTTCTGAACGAGTGACACAACAGAGACTTGTTCAAACAAAGCGCCGCGTCTTATTTTAGAGTGTTTTTTTAAAGGCCCACTGCGCGATAGCTTTTTAATTAGCTTTGAGAGGATGCTAAACCTTGTAAAAACATAATGTCATGTTTTGACAGAACAGAAAGTCTCTAATTACAATGTGGGGATTGTGATACCGCATGCAAAATTAATGCTAAAACCATTTCAGGTTATATAATATAAACAACAAACGGCTGAATTATCATGACTGAAATATGAGTTAAATAATGAGTTAAAAGACATTTTAGTGAGACATTTTTAGTAACATCATACAAAACTTTCAGCACAGGCGTTCCTATAGCTCAACTGGTAGAGCGTTGCGTAAGCAGCACAAAGTTTGTGGGTTCGATCCCAGGGAACACAATCCTAATAAAAAAAGTGACCTTGAATTCACTGTCCGTCACTTTGGATAAATGGTCTGTTAAATAAATGAATGTAAACAGATGTAGCATAAGCTTACAGTTTACTTGTTTATAATTATAATATGCTTATTTAAAAGCCACAAGCCTACATTTCTGCTTATGAAAAAATGTGTCATTGGTGTTTTTTATCATATTATTGTTTTAACACATTACTGTTGCCCTTTTGCTTAAACAAAACTTTACTGTAGCCTTTACTTGTAGTTAAATCAGTGTAAACTTAGTCACACAACTGGGAGAGGATAAAAGAGACTGGAATGCATTAATACAGTATTGTATTTATTCATTTGTATGACATTGATGAATGAAACTGAAACAGAACTTGCATTAATGGCGAGGCTGACAAATGAAAATTTGTGAATCCCAAAAACATCTTGGATCTAAACGGTTTTCCAAACTCATTCGGCTACGGTGGAATTATCACGATGACATGGGACAGTGCATCACTGTGTCCTACAGTGTGGAATGGGAAACATGGATATAATACAACATATATATTTATGGATATTATATTTTACACAAAGCATGGTTCATAAATTCGAAGCATCACTGTTCTTGTCTTACGTTCCGTTTTTGTGGCTCAGCCCTTTGTTAAAGACGGTTTATTCAGGACTGTTGGTGACATTGGACGCCTCACTAGACCACCCGAATGTTTTGCATAGACGCCGAGTTAAATTCATGCAAATGATTATGGGACAGACGTTTGAGAAACGCATCTAGACAAACGACATTGTGAAAAGAAAAAATGACAAACACAGCACGACATCGGACGGTGTGAGCGATCACATTTAGTTTGTATGACTCTAGTTTTAGAAAAATAAGTGAGATATTTCTGTATTTATTTAAATAAAAAGAAAAACTAAAAGTAAGTGTGTGTATTCGCAATAACTGTATCTTTAGTTGAAGCGTGTTAACATCTTGTGTGTTTTTTAGCATGTTCAAAACCAATATTGCTCTTTTGCAACGCTGCCTATTTTAATAGCCATCAACAAACAGACCTGTGCTGTTATTTGTCTTTGCTAGTGTGTGTGTGTGTGTGTGTGTGTGTAAAGGGGCCGAGTCAACATGCAGTGTTTATTTCTGACAAGGGCAGTCACCATGCATAGTCATTTTATGAACCCCAAACCCGGCTGCTGTCAGCCAATTTTCCAAATGAATTAGCTAGCTGTATAAAGTTCAGTATTTGGGCTTTAAGTTAGACTTCAACCGTGGTGTCGTACATTTTCTATAAAAGAGAAAGAAAATTCACTACCTAAAGTTGTTGTTTTAGTTACCCAGATGTGTGTTTATCAGAACCATGATCGTATTGAAGTTATTTGTAAAGATTTTTGTTTTTTGTTACCTGCAAAAAAAAACACTCCGTACAATAAATAAAATAAATAACATTTCAAAACGAACGTGAACAAAACGTACAAATTGAACGCAAAAGCAAAGTTTACACCTGTCGTCGTTTTAAAAACTTTTTTTCCCTCCATGTTTAAAAAAACAGGAAGTTGTTCACAGAAACATCACAGACATCATCGTATATAAAAACTGATACATCAGAGATTAGCATCAGTCAGCTGTGTTCTACGTTATAAACTCTTCGCGGGAATATTTCAACGTTTTAATAAATAAAAGCAGACAATAAACGTGTGTAAAGTTTTCAGGAAACTTGGAGATTAGGAACAGTCTATGGCTTTAGCGGCTACCTCAGCCAAAAAACAACAATAAACAAATTATGCTATTAATTCATTTTTTTAGGACGAGCTACAAAACAAAACAGGAAACAAATTGGTACTTTCTGTTTGAACTGCACGGCTACATCAGGCGAGAAAGATAGACCCCCCCCCCAAAAGGTTCCTGATTCCAGTTCTTGTCTGGAGAACAAAGGAGGTTCTTGTAGGTCCCTTAGTAGGGTGCAAACTTCTGCCGCTCTGGTTTCTTGATGCCGTTGGCGGAGGAGATCTTGGCGGTGTACGAGGCCAATGTGCCGTGAGCGGGTGCGGATGCCGCCGCCGCCGTGACGGCCGGGGCCGAGAGCGCCAGGAAGGGGACGGATTTGATTCCCAGGAGGCTGGAGAGGGGGAGGGTGTAGGGGGCGCCCAAGATTGGAGCATGGGGCAGACCACCCATCGCTGCCAGGGCTGCGGCTGAGGACGATGCAGGGGGAGCAGTCTGGGTGAAGCTCATGTTGAGGTCTACAGGGGTCGACATGGAGGAGGACTGGGCGGTGGATTTGGCGGTCTCTAAACTGTATGAGGGAGGAGGAAGGAGGTGGAGGAGGGTGGAGGAACAGGAGAGGGAGTCGGATGGAGAAGGTTAGAAGGTTAAATTAAAGACATGTTAAACAAAAAACTGAGATAAACCAAAGAAAAACCAAAAATCAGAGAGGTGTGTTTTGCTGGTGGTTGCAACAGATTATCTGAGGGGGGAACTTTGCACTCGTGGGAAAGGAGACTTTTAATTCGGGGTGATGGCTTGGGAAGGGGCTTAGGAAAAAGAAACAAAATGGTTTCAATTTCAGTAGCATTTCTTCTATCTTTACACTGCAAAAAATGTTAATTTGCCTTGTTTTCTAGTAAAAATGTGTAAAACTAATTTTACTTCAAAGGCAAGTCATACAAACTATTTTTGATCATTTTTTTATTCCTGTGCTTTTCATCAAAATGTTTTTCATGTTTTAAGCATAAATCTAACAGCTTGATGAGTTTTTGTTTTGTGAGAACATGAAAAACTATTTGCCAGTGATGTAAGAATAAAAATAAAAAGTAAGAATGTTAAAAAAAGATAAATGTTTTACTTGGGGGGGGAAAAAAGGCAAAAACACTTTTGTAAGAAAACGATTTTTTGCAGTGTATTCCGTCGTCAAACGATGCATTTGTCAGCATGTTACTCATTGCAAATGCATGTAAATCGTTCTCTGCCATTATTGTGCGACTTGTTCGTTGATACTAAAGGGCTTGTGCTGAATTGATGCCGTATGGCATTAACATTATTATTGGGGGTGTGTTCAATATGCCGAATTCTGATGCAATGTGTTGAAACGGCTATTGGTGAAAGTGTTCTTAGATAGTCAAACTGATTGGGACTGAATTCTGCTGACAGAACGTTTGGGAAATCAATGATCATGTTCGTTTTTAATGGCTGGAACTCTTTAAAGACATATTTAGATGACAGAGGATTGCCTCGGGGGTCTGTGTTTGGCAATAACTAAACCTATAAGACAAACTAATAAAAAATCTAATAAACTAAAATCAATCATATTAAGACAATCAAAACAGAAGAAGTTTTTCTAAAATATCTTGTGAACCAACAGTTTTGCACGCAAGACGCTGGCAGCATTTCAAATAAATAGTGAGGGTTTTTCAGACTGCACCAGTCTGCTTGTTAAACACCTGAGAAAATCTGAATATTCAGTCTATGAATATTTTATCCAAAGCCTAATTATTGCTCCCTGTCTGTTTGGTGAATCATAATCCGTCTGGAGAATTTAAATGTAGCTGTATGCATGTATCATGTCACTGCATCTTTCAGCAACCTAAAGTCTTGTGTTAGTCTTGAGACTAAGGAAAACGGCAATAATCACTTATTAAGTGAGCCACTAATGTAACGTTCAAGTCTAATTTATTATTTTTTCCCTCTTATTTGTTATTAGTAAATGCGCTTGGCTTCACAGTTTCAATTCTACTGATTCTGTTCCTAGTTTAAACTTTGCACAGAATTATACATTCTGTTCTTCTTTCTGACTTAAATCCATCAGTTTTGAGTGCTTACCAACTCAATAACAGTTAGAATTTGTTGTTCTGCACAAAAGATTTCTTACATTTATTGAATTATTTTACGCATAAGTCTTCTCTGAGCAAATCAAACACGTTCTTGTCTCACACAACGTTGGTCAAATCACAACTGCACAGACCTGGTGGGAGAAAATTATGGTCTATTAGGCAGCCAAAATTTCTTGCCTTTGGCCTTAACAAGTTTCTGGCTTGAACCCTGGCCAATTAATCTCTCACCCTGGTTTCTTTCTTCAACATTTTCTAGTTTTGTAGAACGTGTTTTTTTTGGGCTAGCAAACTGGACTTGAAGACCTCAACTGAATAATGCCAAAGAGTTTGATGATTCAAGACTCTCGTCTACATCGTGGAGTAAAACGCAACACTGAATAAACAAACGGAGAGATTAAGCGGGAAAACTCTGGGGTTGTTATGGCGGGTTGGCGACACACACTTACCAGGATGTGATTAGATACTGGGCCAAGTTGATGCTGATTGGTGAACCCGTGATGGTCACATGACGGTCGCTGGTGCTGTCGAGTTGACTGCCGATCTTAATCTGAGCTCCTGATACCTGGCGGATCTCGTTGATTTTTGTCCCCTGCCTGCCAATGATTGAACCAATCAGCTGTGAAGGAAAAGAAAACTGACCAATCAGATCAATGAACGCATCTCAAGCCAGCCTGAAGCGGTTTTATGAATATCAACGTGTGTATTGTGATTCAAGACACTAATTTAATATTGAAATACTAATTTAAATGTATTAAAATCATTAATAATGTTAGTATTTCTATTTTCTCAATATTTTTGTAGCTCTTTGAGAAACTCTTAGACTAATACAAACGGGTTTTAAGTTGATTCATTACTTCTTTTAAAGAACTTGCTTGTAAAAGTGTTTTTTTATGAATCAGACTATATACCGGCGGTATGTAGTTGTTGCAAGCAATAAAGATGGTTAATGTAACATTATTATTGTGAAAGTTTATTTTTAGTTTTTTTTAATTATTTTGTGGCATCCAGTTTTTACCTAAATTTAACTTTAAAAAACAAAGTGTTTCATAGCCTCACGTTCTAGATTCAGAGCTGTACCAATAAATCACAACGCAGAAAAACATCACAGCTGTAGAACACAGACGTTTCAACATACAAGTATTCAACTACAGTTCACGATTCACATTCTTAGCCAGCCTGCATGATAGTCACATCAGTTATACAACTATTTAAAAAACTGTAGACTGTGCAGCTTGGATTGTGACTTCATATCTTGCCTAGCGTTCGGTCAACGGCAGGCCTATCAAAATTCATAAAACACGACATACAATTCCACCCGCCCATCTGTGCGATCAAGTGACTATTGATTTCTAAGGAGAGCGTTTGCGCTTGCAAACTGTATCCAGTGCGTTCCTAGACAAACAGTTCAATCTTTCTCCGTGTGAATCCTGCTGTGCTCGGATAAAGTCACGGAGTCAACAAGGTGCCGGTTTATCTATGCATCATCAGAGCCAAACCTGACAAAGTCCTGCCTACGCACCGCATCGTGTCAGTAACTAGCATCTGCTAATAGTTCTGTTTGTTCTGTGGGTCCAGACGATTTAAAACCACAACAGGTGGTAAACGGATTCAACCCACGTGGCTTTTTTGAAATGCTGGATGTTTGCAAAGCAAAAACACTGTGATGTGACCAGTATGAATTTCCATGTTGGTTTTGATCTGGCTTTATGCTGGTTAAACCACCAGATCCTGTATGGGCTTCCAGTTAAGCTAGTTGTCTGAGGTATTACGAGTGGTTAAGCCATCAAAACAGCCGGTTGGGTTTTGATGGTGACCAGCATTGTTAGCGTTTCAACAGATCATAGCGTGTTATGCTAATGACCTCAGTTTCTACATTCTAACCTTTTGTGGAGGCCTGCTTAGCTTGTAGTTGTAGAGGCTATGGACAGTGAAAAAGTGGAGCGACCCTAGCCACTCCTGTAGCTCAACGGGTAGAACATTGCGTTAGCAGCGCAAAGGTTGCAGGTTCGATCCCAGGGAACGCAAGTACAGATAAAAATAAAAATGTGTACCTTTAATTCACTGTGTAAAAGCTTTGGATAAAAGTGTGGCAGAAAAATTAATGTAACCAGGATGAGTTTGTAGTTTGTCATTCAAATGACTGACAGCTTTTTTTGCTGGAACTGCACAGTAAGCTGTATGTTCCTCCACAAAGCATTCTGTTCCTCACGAGTCATTCAGACGTCAAAGCCTCCGATTCGTCATACAGCTTTGGTGCCTGGGGTCTATTAATGGCTCAGCTGAGTGTGCAGTCAGCCCCTGGTCTCTGCCACCCTGATGTGGAACGTTCCAGAATCTAGCCTTTGTTTCCACTTTGTTTCCATTATTTATCTGTCCTCCAATGGCAGAACAATGAAACATTTACATTAATTTGGACACTTTTATCCAAAGCAACTTACAGTAAATGCAAGATATACATTTTTGTCAGTACTTGTGGCATCGAACCAACAACCTTTGCACTGCTAACCCAACACTCTACCAGTTGAGCTACAGGAACGCTGTATAGTACTATTCTGAAAAAATAATGCTATTTAGATGCTAATTCCATATCATTCTAATCTATATATGATTGAATATGTCAGAATATGTAACTTTTTTTATGAATTAATCAAACTAATTCTAAGTCAAAAGTAGGTTTTTAACCAGGTACTTACATGCTAAATACTTTGTGTAAAACTTTGGCTTTGTGTTAAACTACAACAGAGTAACGTTTGACTTGAACAGTTACACTGACCTAAAAACACACTGAACTCATTCTGTAACGCTACTAAAGAAAACTTGATATATTTTTAATCTAGCACACAACCTCTGTTTATGTCCAGCTAAACAAAAACTCACTCGATTTCCTCACATCCACAAAACTGTGAAACTGTGATATAAGCCATGGGTCAAATCTAAGCAGGAGATGTATGTGTGTGTATATATATATATATATATATGTATGTATGTATGTATGTATGTATGTATGTATGTTAGCCAAGCTGATGACAGGTGTATTTTAAGGGACCTGCCATTGTGGACTTTAATTTGTAAATATCTGGGGACCTAGTAAGGCTAAAATTCTCCCGACAAAATTCTCATCCACCTCTCACACAGACGGACCCCCAAGCAGGTCCGTAACCGTCCCACAGACGTCCCACAACTGATGCGAGCGCAAGCTCAGCTCTGATCCCAATCTCACCGCCACAAGTTCCTGACAATTTAGTGGGAAGCTCCACCGTAGAAAATCAGGTCTTCCTCGGAGACAAACCTGATTGCCAACGATAAACAACTCGGCCTGCCAGTCGTTTGATGTCTGTTTGATGTCGCCTTGCCTCAGAATCGTATCGCTGTGAGGATGTTTCAATAATACATGCTCTACGTCTCCCTGTTTATGGGTTTGCACAGGAACATGAACGTACATGCATGCTAAGTCAGTCCTTGATAGGAATAACGGACACAGTTTCTTTGAAGTTTATCGTGTAGCGTATCCGGAGATTTAGAAATGAGGATTAGTGGCTTATGAATACATTTAGGAAAGTCAAGTTATATTTAAATCTGATGTCAATCTGATACGAGCCGAATCCCAATGTGGCCGCGTGCCGGAAGCTAATTGATGATTAGGAATCGCTCTAGAAAATGCAACCACTCAATTCGCCCGCCGCTATAATGTATCGCGAATGCTAATTCACTCTGTTAGCTTTAAACGTCCAAAGTACATTTGCTTCAATTTGTCGAACCATTTTAGCCATTACAAGAATCACAACAGAGGCTGGAGGTTCCAATTTCAAAACGACTGGCTATAATTTACTTGCCCAATGTAATAAATTGAGGGTGATTTATTAAAAATTATAGTGCAAATAAACGCATTGGTAGAACCAAATTGTCAGTTAATAAATCACAGACGATGCCACAGTATTATTTACGTTAAAGGCTCATGTCACACGGCTAAAAATAAGACTGTATTCAGACCTGCAAATGGGTCTAAATTCGGTCTAAAATGGGTCTAATTTTAAGACTGTAATATTAAACTGCAGACTGGTGTTAGTAAACTAGCTTTAAAATATTTCTGTGTGCAAATCATTTATCACGTAAAACGTTCAACTAAAACACCTCGCCATGATTTACAGTTTAAAACAAATACTATTATAAAAAAACTGCATTTAAAAGCTAAAAAGTGACTCTATAGCAGGTATAAATCTTCCTGTGACAGAATTCAAAACCAGCTGTTTTCTTCAAACCTCTGTGAGTTTTTTCAGTTAAAACCTCAATTAGAGTTTGATGACTGGTATCAAACACCAGTGAATTGTTACTGGCCAGGCAAGGGCTCTTAAAATAACACAACAAGTGCAGCTGGAACTGGGCTCTTTGCCAGTCCAGTACTCCTGTGATCTCTACAGTCTAGAACCGTGACAAAGGCTAAACTTTATTTACCGGTTCTGTTTTGACAGCACGGCAATGCTAAGCACGTCACACGCCGTGACATGACTGAACCGGTCCTCGTGAGTCTCTTCTGACAGAACCGTAATAGATGCACGTTTTTGAAATAAAACGCTTGCATATTTCTGCATGCCTGACGTGTCGTGAGGTGTTAAGAGCCGTTAGGTGTCAAAAATGGTCCAAAAAGCTTTTAAATGCAAACACCTCTCAACAGTCAACAGGCATCTTTAAAGTTTAGACAAAATAAATATGTTATTTATTCAGTCTCGCGCCGTTCGTACCTGTATGCAATACAAAAAGTCACTTAACAGGAAGTAACAGCAAACTGTTTTAAACCACACAATGATTCAACAACGATTTTTTAAATTAAGACTGAAGGAAAGGATTTCACACGCGGCTTTTAAAAACAACGTTGCCCTGATTTCCTTAAAACCCAATGAGCGATTTTTTATAATGAAACGCATCTTTAAATCTTTTATTGAAAATTCTTTAAGCAAATTAAAGCAGTCAGGATGAAAGCGCTGCTAGCGTTGCTAAGAAACAGGCAAAAAAAATGGGTGCAAAATAAAGTTTTGCTCTTACATCATTTGGGATAAGCAGTTCCTGTGATGACGTTTGAGTTCCAGACTCCATGCCTGCAAATAAACAGGGTCTCAGTTAACACACAATAGCAGAAATCTCTTTCATTTGCCCACAGTTTGTGTTTCTTACATTCACTTAAGCTGTATTGTTTTCTCAGCCGGTGCTGTGTTTATATTTTACACACTTTCTGTTGTGTTTATTATATATTTGACAGTCAGTGACAATTTTGAGTGACTTCCTTAATAATTTATTTATAAATAAATAATTTATCATGTGAGCTTTTGTCTTCAAGTTTAATACATTTACAACTAAAACCTGTACATATTATAAATATTATAGTTTTGACACTGTCATATCAATATATAGATTCAATATATGCTTTTTAGGAGTTTATGCTAAAGCAAGATTAACATTTTAAAATAATTTTTACTGCAAAACAAGTAAAAAATACAAATGAAAAAATATATCTGTCGCATAGCTAGATGGATTTTTAGCAGAGATTTAAAGTCAATAACACTATATTTTTAATAAGATTTCATGTGTTAATATTATTTAATGCATGAACATAAACTACAATAAACATCGATTTGTACAGCATTTGTTGATCTTTATTAATGCAAATATTTATTGCAAATTTCTAAAACATAGAAATTAACATGAACTAATATTATTCATGTATTGTTAATTGTTTTTTATGTAAGCAAAGGCAGTTAACTAATGTCAACAAATGGAAATTTATTGTAAAGTGTCTACAGGCAGTTGTGCAATCTACCTATTTTTCACAAGTCAGAAATAAGGGTCTTTTAGCTTTGACACGAACACACAACTAAGTCTGTTTTCCATTCACTACTGCACTTTTTTCCACTATAACCCATTTCTCCCATTTGCGCTAGCGTTCCTCCCATATAATAGCTAAACCTGGACGCTATCACCTGACTGCTAATGATGGCCACAGATCTCTTCTTCTTCACTTCCTGTCTCGGCAGGAAGCCCAACTCTGCTTTCCATCCCAACAGGGGCCTGTTTAATAGACTGAAACATTGCCTTGACTGATGAGCTTTTTACCTCAGACATAATCGAATTCCCCAGCCACATCACGAGAGGATGCGCTCTCATAGTTTCAGCTGCAGAAGGGGCCGCCATGATATTTGTTTTGACTTATCAGTTGCTCTGAGGGCCTCGCATTTGCAGCAAAAGTGCTTATTTACCATAATTCGTTTAACAGCCTGTTGGCCGTAGGACTGCCTGCCCAAAAAAACTTCGCTAAACAAATGTTGGGAATCGCCAGTTGAAAGACAGCGCCGAACAACTGGGGGTGGCTGTATAATTGGATGTCTGGTTGTGTGGAGAAATAAGAGCGATTCGGGGCGAGAAAAAGTCGCTGCTTTTTCCTAAGTTTAAGATTTGTAATGGGCCTGAGGATACACCTGTGATGTCTTGTAAGGCTCGGCCCATTTGCAGGTCTAATATGGTCGTACGCATTCATTGGACCACTTTGCTGCTGTCTGTATGTTTCAGAGGAAACTAAAGGGTATATCGGATCCCTAAACAGAACAGCAATAACGACAAAACCAAATTGAATCTGCTTTCAGACCCTCAAACTGAAGTGTGAAATAAAACCAATAGCTGCATTGATCAATGAGTCCTGCATGTACAAAATCTGTGAGATCTCCATCTCAACTCTTTCAGATATTATTTTTTCCTGTCAAAAGACGTCATGAACTGATCAAACGTACCAGACAGGACCGAACTGGCGGTGGGCTGTGTTATGGGTCCGAGACTTTGCTGCAAGGACAACTGGTGCAACTTGGCCAGCTGAGATTAAAACACAAACATAAATAGGGCTTGTATAAAAAAGATTTAATCACTTTTATCAGGGAGCACAGCTGAGAAGCATCTCATATAGTTGCTTTATTCAGACTATTTAAACAAACTCATCATTCACAGAGGAAAATGTGTTTTTTCCTTACCTCTGAGTGTGGGATGCCATATTGGTTTTGCACAGCGTATGCCTGTAAAAACACAGAGACAGGTGTGAAATGAACAGATGTGATGAGAAAATCAGACTCATTCACTCTTTTTTTGTGAAAGTGACACACAACTTATTTACGCCCACTTTTACCCTGTTTAAACCAAAATGGGAACAACTGTGTGAAAAACAGCCAAGCAGTCATTCTATGTATCTTGTTAAATGGAAACGATTATTAAAATTATATTATTCCATCATGTTTCGCAACATCAGTGCATGTAATTTATAAGCCTTCCTGTTAGCTTAACTGGTAGAGCATTGCGTCTGCACCGCAAAGGTTGTGGGTTCGATCCCAGGGAATGCAAGTCTTGATAAGAAAAAATATGTATATGTTGAATTCCCTGTAAGTCGCTTTGGATAAAAGCATCTGCCAGAATGAATAAATAAATGTAATTTAAGGGAAAGCGGATAATTCTGGATAAATTAAAAAATCCCTTTGTGCATTTTATTAAATGTAAATCATATTATGAAACTATCATGGGCAGCAAATGCTGTTGTTTGAATGTTAACTTTGAGACATCAACCATCAACAAGACGTCTTTTAAACAAGCACTGAAAATCTTGTTTTCTGTAATACGTTCCTTTGAATCATCACAGCTGCCTGAAACGCTGAAAACCTGAAAGCAGATTCAAGACTTCTGCATCAAAGAGTCAGATAGTCAGACGCTAGGCTGGGAAGTGTGCTACGGCACGCGCCAGTCTCTAAGGTCCTGTTGCGTAAGCCGTTTAAAAGTTTAAACGTGTGGAAAAGAGAGAAGAGAGGATGGAAAGTCAAGAGAGAGAGAGAGAGAGGAACAAGGAAAGAAAATGAAACTAAAAAATTTGCGATGCAGTGGCAGGTCCGTGTTGAAAGGCGACCGTAGTTTGTGTCTCTGGTAGTTATGGAGTTCATTGCCAGGATCGATCACAGCTAGGAAAGTTGTTTAGGACAAAATAAAAAAAACATGAGCCTTTGACAGGATGGATTTAATGTGGGGAAAAACTGTTCTGTACATGAATGTGTGTTTATCTAATATTTTCACACAAACAGCAAGCTTAAATGAACAGTTCCCTCAAAAATTCTGGGGAAAAAAAAGTTCTGTCATGCATTTAGTAAATTCGTCCCCATCATATATTTATATATATTTATTTTGTATTTTAATGTACTGTATAGTTGTAAAGTTCTGTCACGCATGTTCTATTTAGCAGATATTTAGCAGAATGTTATTGTTATGGTTTGTCTTTTCTTTTAGTATGTACAGAAACATTAATCACACAGCTGAGATACCTGATGCCACGTAATACAAACACACACACACACACACACACACACACACACACACAGACAGCTCAACCTCATTCTTCATCGTGGGTAAATCATACTCACTTGTTGCAGATCCAGTCCTCCCTGAGCCACGGAGAAAAGGGGGTGGGACGCGAACTCTGACGTTTCGAAAACCTTAGAGAGGTAAAAGGAGGTCAGACACAAACCAAGGTTTTATTCACGTCATTTCCATTATGAATATTTAAATTAGCGATGCTCATAAACGTCACTTATGGTGTTACTGCTGTTATTAACACAATAGCGTGATTTAAATACAAACAGAAGCATGTTAATGAACAAATACATTGTGTGGTACATTATTAAATATTATTTTTGCTCTTATAGAGTGATAAATATATCAGACATTGTATCAGTTTCTGCCAATCAGATTAATTACGCCGTGGACCAATGGCAATAAAGCTTTCATAATGACGACGAATATTCATGAGCCTGACTGAGTTTAATGCTGCTGCATCATGCATATGCGTGATGATGATGAATCG
Source organism: Yasuhikotakia modesta (assembly GCA_036877545.1). Taxonomy (NCBI): domain Eukaryota; kingdom Metazoa; phylum Chordata; class Actinopteri; order Cypriniformes; family Botiidae; genus Yasuhikotakia; species Yasuhikotakia modesta. The sequence continues at coordinate 13,936 of JBAJNP010005790.1, forward strand.
CCATGGAAATAATGTAAAAATAAACAAATAATTCACAAATATAACCAGTTTCATTTGACACAAACAAATGAATGTGAGGAATCGAAACTCTGTATCATAGTTTAACTAAATGTTTTACACCATGCGTTTCGTGAGTAAAGGCCTCTAATTATGACGTTCGTATAACGTTACTCAAGTAATCTTTAAAAAACGTCCGCAAAAATGTAATCCAGCAATTTAATTTTGGGTTTCTGTTTTATAAAGGAATACAAACAAATGACTTAAGTATCTCAGTGTGTGTTAGAGGCATGACAGTATTATTTAGCTTAAACTAACACGGCAAAATTGTAAAATAAAAAATGGTCTGGCTTATAAATTGTGTTTCACGATCTCTGTTTTTGTTTTCAGTCCACACAACATAAATAAGAACAGGCACAACAAACAAGCCTCAGAAATATTTCATAAAACACAGAACGCCCCCCCACCAACAGCCCTCAATGATGGACAGATTCTCTTTATTAAAGGAAACAGACTGTGAGCTGCGTGGCTGTATTACATTAGGAGTCTAAATAACGGTTTTCACAGCATGCTGTGAGCCATATTCATGAAACATAAGCAGAATAAATGTAAATTTGACATAAAGCCACCCTTACATTAACTGTCACATTTTGATGAATGCAACAGTTTGCATATAAATGATTTACACAGTAACTTGTTTCACGAGGGACTGAATGTTTACAGGTGGGATTTACGTTCTTTTTGTCCCGACACAGATTATTAACATTAGATTTGAGACATTAAAGCTTCGTTCACATGCAAAAATATGATTTTTGACATATCTACATTTATGCATTTTATCATACACAAGTTTATATCTGACACAAATTCATTTACAGTTGTGATCAGTGATTTCCTCGCCATTACTGATAAAACACTGGTAACACTATTTTTGTCTGTTTTACATAAAAAAACAACAACACAATTTTAACTCTAAGTTTGTGAAACAAAATCTTGTAGGGTATCGATTTTTTTCCAGTGTATGAAGTTCATTTTCTTCCCCCTTTGATTTGATTTAAACATAAACGTTTCAATAAATGTAATTCATGGATACATCAAGAAAAAAAACTACTTAGCTTTATTTTTAAATCTAGGCGTATCGTTCCACTAACTGTCACCATTGGTCTCTACAATCACTGTAGGCCCACAATGCTTTTAAGAAACCCTGTTTAGATTCCATTACTTTCTAAATGACAGTCAGTCTTTGTGTGCACACGGCCTTAACACTTAATAATGAGCATAAGAAGAAGATAAACTAAAACATGACGCCATGTTTGTTTTTACCTGATTTCCAGCGAGCAGCAGCGCACCCGGAGCGGGACTGGGGCGGTACGGAATCGTAGCACCTTTCGGAGGTGACTGAAGCCAAAACAAAATGAAAGAAAAGTGAAAGTGAAGCTATTAAAACTTTTATCTCAGGAATTTAAAGATTCAACCACATTCAGCTCTTTAGATAACAGCACTAGTTTTTCTGCTTGCTCCTCCGAGGTTCCTCTGAGGTTATTCTGACATATTATCCGTGGAATATGAGTGGAAATCCTGACGCGGCGCACAAACGCAACACGCTTATCGATTGGTTCTTTGTCGGATCACTTAAAAGCATAGCATTATCCTCTGACAGGAAGTCATTTGGTCGGATTATTTCAGAATGCTATTGAGAGCATTAATGTTATATTCTCAGATAAGACACTTACTCAGAGCAGCAGTAAGAAGTATAACACCACTGACCTCATTGTTTTTATAATCTAAATGTGTTTTAATGTGTTTTTATCACATATTAGTATGGAAAACAGCATCTTACACACAAAACAGATAACCGGGTATTTCTAGCCACTATTTGTTAATAAAATACGAAGATAAAACACAACCAAAAAAACAACATCAGGACAGATGATAAAGACCCAGTGAAGCGCAGCCATCACTTTTGCTCAGCCAATCCAAACGAATCTATTGAAATATTCATTGAGTGACTTTGCATAATTTGAATACTGGAGCTAACAGACAGCTGAGGTTTCCTAAAACGTCACCGATCAGCCCAGGAAGTGACGCGGCACAATTCCACTGATTACAAAGTGAAATTTTCCTGAACCGGCCGACAGCCGGGAAAGCCATGATAAACACTTACAGGCAAATTACTCAACACTAAACCTGAAAAACTGCATGCTGTCTTTGAAGTGTGTGAGCCTTTGAAGTCTTGCCGATAAAGAACATCGTGCATCAGTCATCCAGCGCAGGTTTTCACGCGCACAAATGCGGTGAATTATGCCAAGCGGTTACGCTAATGCTTAATAGTGTCATAAAAACCCTGAGAGTTGAATTACCTCCAGTATTACAGTGCAGATGAGTTTGACGCACTGAATGATGGCCTCCTGACTGCCGGATATCGTCACTCCTCTCTCCGTGGAGTTAGGAAGCAGGTCTCCGGCCACCTGTACCTGAGCCCCTGTTTTCTGACAGGAACAGGAAGTACGAGCCATTAGTGTTGCAGAAAGAGCTGCCTGTTGTTAACAGTGCTATTGTATGTATGTGTGTGTGTGTGTGTGTGTATATATATATATATATACACACTCTATGAGACTATATACACATCCATAAATACACATATATATATACACACACACACACACACACACACACGAGTGTGTGCATGGATGTTTATATAGTCTCATAGAGGCTTAAATATATAATACAGTATATTAAAATACAAAATAAATATATATAAATATATGATGGGGACAAATTTACTTAAAAGGTGCCTAAAGTTGTCAAATAAACTATATGTATACAGTAAAATAATAATATAGATGTATAATGAAATACATATTTAAACATATATTTTTATATTTATATATATATAAAATATGATTCATATTTATGTTTATATATAAATATATGATGGGAACAAATTTACTGAAAAGGGTGCCTAAAGTTATAAAATTATTATATCTCTCTCTATATATGTTTATATATAAATACATGATGGGGACAAATTCACTCAAAACGTAGCTAATCAAAAACATACATGTTTCTATCAATAACCTTAAATTTCACCCAACGCCATGAAGCGAGTGGGAGGAGTTAAAAATGCTGCGAGATACGCCGTGTTTACTGGCCTGAAAGCCTCTACATCCGTTTGCAAACAAACTTCCCAGCTTTGATTAGCTTAACGCACTCGCTATTCCTCCATTCCCCCTCCCCTCACATTCAAGTGCATTACGGAACGTTCCGGATTTAGCGTGACGGACTGTTCAACATTACCTCATACCGCCCTGACATCCCAGAACCCATAAATGTAAAATAAATGGGCTTTTACTGGGTTTTAAAGCTATGAAATATGCAACGGAGCAAGCCGTCCTAACATGAACGTCCTCCGGGGAGGAAGGAGGAAAGATATGGAATATGGAACTCACCTCTCTTATCTCTTTGATTTTTGAGCCGCCCTTGCCGATGAGGGAACCGCACTGGCTAGCCGGGATCACCAGCCGTAGCGTGACCGGAGGCTTGCTGGTGACTGTGCCGTTCGCGACAAGTGCCGTCAAGTCCTGGGGACCAAACACTGTGTTTATTGAAAGTTCAGGCTCTCGGTTAATACAGTGGCTAGTTAAGATAAGCTAGGCTAACCTTTTAGGTTTTAATTCTGCACTTTCCAACAGGGCAAGATTAAGTGTTGACGGTTCAAAACACAACGCATCCTAAACTAATCTTGTGACTCCCCCTTGAATGTTGTCCTCCCGACTCACACAAACTGTTGAATAAGATCCTTGTTCCAAGGTCTGAAAATACCACCAGGGACCCTCGTGGTTTTTAAGCATGTGATGAAATGTTCCTCAACAAAGCTACTTTAATCCATTTCCCTATTCAGAGATAGCGGATCGATGCGGCCTGCTTAACAAAAGGTTACAGCTGATCGAACCCTGTGCCATCGTAGCTGAAGACACCTATTGACTTTTATGACCGGATTAAATGATATTTAGCAATCTGTCAACCTCACAGGTCATCTCTATAAAGATGTGACTTGTACCTATAAGGAGGTTCAAATTAAAGGAGCGATTTACCCGAAATTAAATATTAAGTATGTGACGTCTTCTATACAGTGAAAGTGAATGGGGACTACAACTGTCAAGTTCTGAAAGGACCAAAAAATCATAAACCCTCATTTGTATTATTCGTACATTACAGTAAAAATCACAAAGTCAGTCAAAGTCATTCAAAGTCATTGGATAAAAATGGTCATAACAAACTTAAGATTTTGCTGCAGTCACCATTCGCTTTCATTGTCTATAATATTTATACAAATTCAGAAAGAATCTTGGGTCAAACTGCTCCTTTAAAAGTTTAAATTTCCCAGAAATGCACTAAATCCACC
>JBAJNP010005791.1:0-27762 GCA_036877545.1 Yasuhikotakia modesta
AGATGTTTGTGGTTAACATCAGACTCGTGTGGCAGCAGTTTGACAGAGAATAAAGCAGATATTTGAAAGTGTTTTGAGTCAGACTCAAGAACAGAGAAAATCCAGTAACCTGTAGTCTGTGACATAAACTAACATGTGCCGCTAACTTAGGTAGAGTATTGTGTTAGCAGTGCAAAGACTGTGGGTTTGAATCTCAGGTAACACTTTTGATTCAATGTTAACATTGAGTTAGTTAACTGTGGATAAAAGTGTAAATATTTTCCACTAAGCATGAAATATTGACTTATTGAAATGAGACACATTGATTCTCAAAATAAAATTTATTTTTCTTATAATGGAACTTTTTAAAACCAAGTAACTAGTCCAGATAACTTACCAAAAACTCTCCAGCGAGGCCGTTCTCCACCCCGTCTCCCTCTGTCTCCTTGCTGGCGATTTGGGCCAACAAGCCCCTCAGAATCTGGGCCTGGGGGTCCATGACGTGTAATGTCATAGATCAGGGGGCTTCTGAAAACTGCCCATCTCTCAGCGTGTCTCTGATGTCACTGTGTGTTTGTGCTTGAGTTGAGGAACTTCTGATCTGTCGTCGCGGAAGCAGAGAGTCTGTGGTCAAATGTACAATATCACTATAACCTTCAATCTCTCTCTCTTCCTCTTTCCCTCTTTCTTTCTGCCTCTCTCTGTTACTCTTCCTTTTTCTTTCTGTCTCTCTGTCTATTACTCTCTTGCTTTCTTTTCCATCTGTCAATTAATAATGTTGTTTGTTTTGAATCGATACATTGCATTGGCTTTATATTCTAATCAAAGTAAGTGATTTATTTGGTTGCATCTCTGTGTTGCTGTTTTTTGTGCATAGATCTGCAAATATCACAAGTGAGATTATTTATCTGAGATGAGTTTATACATATATCAACAATCCATCAGTCTTTACATTTTGACTAAATAATAATTCCATTACATTGAAAGAGTTTAACAACAAACAGACAAACAAAAGCGCAAAGGTTGTTCTTGACCTGAGGGGTGAAGATTGTCAGTCTGTGGAACTAGCGTCCTCTCCTGTCTGTAACTAGTATTAACCTCTTCAGTCAATCTTCCTCAAACAGCTATTAAACTATTAAAGCTGCAAACTGTACATTATTTGGTGGTTACTGAACAGTTATTGAGCCAGAACATGACCTGTCAGTGTTAACTCTCTTATTTTTGCTCCTTAGAAGCAAGTTAGTCACACAGGTTTATAATGAAATGAGGGTGAATAAATGATGAAGAATTTTCAGTTGAACTGCCCCTTTAAAGTGTGTCTAAATTCCTGATGCTCCTGGTTTATGTTTAGTTTTATATTAACGTTGAGAAAACCTGCCGGTCGTGCAGGTACCTGCTTTACAACATCAGGAAGATCAGACCTGACCTGTCTGAGCACACAGCTCTGATTCAACCTCTCATTATATAAGGCTGAGCTGCTGTAATGTCCTGCCTAACATCTGAAGACGGAATAATCCAGAACACAGAATGTCTGATCTTCAGTTCATGTCACACCCCACTGATTCCTCCACCCACATCACATTTACAGCCTAAACAGTCACCGGACGTACCTCATATGTACGTGTGTGTGTGTGTGTGTGTGCAGAGAGAGACTTTAGGAAGGACACATACTTGTTAGTTTATGACACTTTATCTTTATATAATAGATTATAACATCAGACAACACACCCTAATAAACAGAGTACATTGTGCCCTTATACCGCCAACCTGTGATCTCAACACCAACATTAACACACACACACACACACAAAACTAAACCACCATATCCAAACCTACTGTCTTCATAATACCTGGTATTAATAAGATTACAGTCTAATAATGTGATTCTCATGCTGTTGCTTAAGAGGAAATGGGTCAAACCCTTCCTCACAGGAAACCAGCTCAGCCCAAGACACACAGTCACACTGAGTCACAGGAAACGCGTTTCAGTGGAAGGTAAAGGCAGATATAAACGAATATAAATGATAAGCACGAGATATGAAACCATCAGAAATGAGTTTATGCTGGAGTCGCCCTCGTGTTTTTCATATGACGTCACCTGTAGCCCCGCCCCCGGAAACTGTGAGGTCACACTCCCTGAAATGGGCTGAAGATCTCTGTCCTGGTTTAAGTGTTTAACATCATAAAGTCACTATTGATCATCATCTTCCTCAGAGGTAAGACCTCAGACACGACAGCTGCCTTTATTAGCATGTAGCTCGGGCACGGGCGACGTTTCTTCCGCTGTCTAATAAAACGCTGTAAAATTAAATGTGAACATCTCTTGTGTTATGTGCACCAGACTCACTTTTAATAAATATTAAAGTAATAATAATAATAATTGATTATTATTTGAAAGACTGTGTCGTTTCGCGCATGCGCAGCCGCTGTTAGCCGAGTCGCTAACTTAACGAGCAGATATAACGCAGTATTAACCGAGCTTGGTATTAAAGTATATTATTATAAGTGTTATTATTATAAGTGTTATTATTATAAGTGTTATTCAGATCATGTCGGTGTTTATGATGCCCGTGACCTGTTGCTCATTTGAATGTGGTTTTGTTTGTTGTTTTGTGTGTTAGAGAGAATCAGTGTTTGGATGATGGGAGACGACATGTTTTATCAGATCATAGCGCTGAGTCTTCTGATGTGTGTGTCTGTCCGAGGTGAGTGTCTGTCTGTCTGTCTGTAAAAAAGATGAAAGTTGGACATATTTGCTCTGTAATAAGTGATATAATGTGTGAGGCACGAGACAGGAAGTGTTTACACAAAACTCTTTCCCTGCTTTCAGTATTTGGGAAAACCCAGTTTATGAAATGAACACCATTAATGTCATGTTTACTTTCGGGCCTCTCTAGCATCATCTCTGCTTGAATATAATAAGTTATTTATTATATTATATAATAAGTGAACATGTAAATAAATAGTCTATGATTTCCACAGGGCAGTGTACAAAGCCTCACTTCGAAGGAAATGTCATCTTATCAGAGAAATACATCTCCAGAGATAGTTTTTCTGAAGGAGAACGAGTAACATTCACTTGTATACCTGGACATAAACCGGTTGACCTGACAGCTTCTAGATCAGCCACCTGTCAGCAGAATGTATGGACGTATCTGCAGCTCAGCTGTACAAGTAATTCCTGTTGTTATTTCACAATGTGTTTCACATTGTTGTTTACGTCGATGAAAAACTCATTTATTCATAACTTTCATCCTTTATAGGAAAGTCATGTAAAAGTCCTCCAGAGTTTCTGCATGGGAGATACGAGATACTGTCAGGAATACTTTTTGGCGACACAATTCGGGCTTCCTGTGACACAGGGTAAGTGAAACGATATCAGTCTGTTACTGCGGCTTTAATTTCAGTTGTGTAAATCTGAAATTGTTTTTAGATACGTGTTGTACGGTGAACCTGAAAGAACATGTCGAGCTGAGGGTGAATGGGACGGAAGGGACAACCTCTGCGAGGGTTTGTTTCTGTTCCTCACATTTGAGAGAGACGTTCAAAGCGTAACTCTTACAGAAGGCTGAGGAAATGTTTCTTGTTCTTCAGAGGTTGAATGTCTGTCACCTCCAAACATACCAAACGGAGGGATTGTAGGAGGTTATGATGTCAATGCAGTATATAAGTATGCAGAAGTGGTCACCTATCAGTGTTCACCTGGCTTTACTCTTGTTGGAAAAGCAGATTTGGTTTGTTCTGAGAATGGAACCTTTCATCCGCAGCCGCCGAAATGTGTCGGTGAGTTACTGTGTAAATTGTGTGAGCAGATCTCTGTGTCCATCTGTCTTTAAAACACAACTAAAGGGTGCTAGAGTTATTTTACATGTGGGTGGGTGACAAGTTTAAACTGTAAACAGCTGTTGTAAAAGAAACTTACATGTAATGTGATGATGTGAAAACAGTTCTGTACAGTAATTCAGTAATAATTACAATTATGTAAAGTAATCATCTTTTTTGTTATACAATGATATGATTAATTTGCATATTTTCTTTAATTTGTGTAATGAATATAATGTTATATAAAGAATAAGTAAATGTGAGATTTTTTTTATCAAGCTCTGTTCTTTGTGTTTTGTTTGTGCAGACGGGTGTGTGACACCTACCGTTGCAAATGGGAAACGGATAAGTGCTAAATCACCTCCCTACAAACTGAATAACTTTATAGACTACAGATGTGATGATAACTATGACATGCAGGGAGAAAGTCATATTTTATGTACAGAAATTGGGTGGAAGCCTGAACCGCCGCAGTGCATCGGTAAGACCCCAGCGTTCTGCTCAGACCCTTATCCAGACAGGAACTCTGTCAGACATTTGTGATCATTTTTAATAACTGAATGACTACAGCAGTAGTAAGTTACTGGAGTCCTGTGTCAGATAACATGTTTGCGTGTTTCTCCACACTGAAGGCTTCTGTAGACGACCTGTGTTTGGAGGAGGTGTGGGCATGTCCAAAGCTTTTGACTCCCAGAACAAATTCCCTAAAGGAAGCAATGCAACATTTGAATGTTTGTCTGGATATAAAGCGGTTGATGTGAAAGCGTCTAATGTAGCGACGTGTTTGGAAACACAATGGTCACCTCTGGAGCTCAGATGCAAGGGTAAATGTTGTCATCAAACAAGCTTCTTATTATTCCTGTGTTTGTCTTGTGTTTGTCTCGCCTTTGCACTGTATGGTAACAGACATTGTTTCGTAGTTGAAGCTGTTTGCTATTTAAAGACAGGCAGCAGTTAAAATGAATGTTCCCTTCAGAGTGTCAGAAAACAGATGGATAACACCTTTCTTGTGTGTCTGAGGTTTTGTGTTGTGTTACTGTACTGAGGTTTTGTGTTGTGTTACTGTACTGAGGTTTTGTGTTTTTCTCCATGAAGAAGTGTATTGTGGACCGCCTGTGTTTGGAGGCCACGTCATCATATCCAACCAGTTTACAGCTCAGAATAAATTCTCTAATGGATCCAGTGTATCGTTTGAATGTAAATCTGGATATAAAGCAGTTGACGCGAAAGCGTCTAATGTAGTGACGTGTTTGGACACTGTGTGGACAAAACTGGAACTTGTGTGCAGTGGTAATTTCTGTCAGCACTTGTGTTTTGGGCTGTAGGGATATTTAAGCATGTTTGAGGCTGTTATGTCTCTCACACTGAGGTTGCGTTTGGGTTTTTGAAAGTAAATTAAAAAATAGTTGTATTGCATGTGTTGCACATCATTTGAGTTTGTTTAGCTAATGCTAGAAAAGTACTGAATGTGTTAAAACAGTTTATGTTAGTGAATACCTGTGTTTTATCTTAACAATGTAGGGTTCTGTGGGGTACCTGAGTTTGGAGGGCATGTCATATCAAAATCATCTGACTCTGTTCACACATTCCCTGATGGAACCAAACTTGAATTTGAATGTTTGTCTGGATATAAAGCGGCTGATGTGAAAGCGTCTAATGTAGCGACGTGTTTGGAAACAAAATGGTCACCTCTGGAGCTCAGATGTGAAGGTAACCGCTGTCATCATATGAGCTGGTGTATTTTACACAAGTTTTACGATCTTGTTGGTATTTTCATGTGTTTGTTTCAGAAGCTGCTAGCTAGATCGTCTTTAGTCATGGTTCAGTTGACAAATACATGTTTCCTGTAATGTGGTGTGTGGATGGATATGTGAGGGTGTGGTGTGTTATTGCATGATTATGTGCTGAAGTTTATTATAATAACTGACAGCAGAAACTGCAGGACTGTTTTATTAGCACAGTAGAAAGAGATCAAAATATCAGAGGATGCAGTTGTGAAGTAATTTGTTTTATTTTTTTTCCCTGTTTAGGTGAAGAGAAACCTGCTGCATGGAGTAAGTGTCTGTGTATGTGGTGTGTGTATGTGTGTGTGTTTGTGTGTGTGGTGTGTGTGTGTAACATTTACTGATGTTCTGTTTTCTCTTTTCAAAGAAATAGCTGTGGCTGCTTGTAGCTGTAAGTATCTCATTCTTTTATCCTCATCAGTTCATCTGAATGTGACTTTTAGGGGAATTATCATGAATGATTATATGTTGTTATTATTTTTATGTGAGTTTTATGATGAGGATATTTTATCTGTGGTGATTTTCTCTTGTTTCAGCGTTTATTATTGTTGCCATCGTGACAGCTTGCATAATTTACTGGATAAAGCGGCAGTAAGTTCATCATCATATTGTCTCTGAATGTGATTTGTTTGCTGTTTTTGAGGGATTATTTTGTCAGTGTCTGTTTGACTGTTCCATGAATATTGGAATACTCAAGGTTTATCTCCTGACACTCGTAACCAGATGTGACGGGACAAAGCATCAGTTTGACTGGCTGTGATCGTTGCACTAATCTGAGTAACTCTTTCAATGCAATAAGTCTTTCTTGTTGCTGAAGTCTTGCAGCCCATCTGGTTGTTTGTGTTAGGTGATGATAAAAATAAATGCACATTAATAATAAATGTCTGGCACTAAGGGTTGTAAAGAGGTGAAGGTTTGGGTAAGATTTCCAGAAATATTTCATGGGAACTGTTGATTCTTATTCAGCAGAACTTGTGTGAAGTGACTGATATCTGTTCATCTACAGACACAGTTCTGGGTTTGGATCAGACAGTGGGTCTGATTAAGCAGGTTAACAGTTACACATATTAATCTGTTATATTAAGCATGAAGCTCCCATGGTAATACGTTCTGGAAGCGTGCGAGTCTTTGTTGCTGCGGCGCTCTGCTGCTGTCTTGTGGCTGGTGAAGTTTTTGGTGGGTTGAGGTTTGTTAGTGGACGCTGCGGTTTGGTTAATTTAGTTCTGCACATTATATGACCATCACCCGCCTTCTGGGTTGCAGCTCAAAACATGAGTATTCTTCAACCAAAAATGAAGAGAGAGAGTTATAACACATGGTAAGATTATGGCAACTCTGCAGCTTTCTTTATGTAAACATGTTACATGTGTGAGGAGAGGTTTTGCACTGACGTCTTAAAGACAGAGCAGCAAAAACGCCATTTTATGAATGTTAAACAACATGCATGATATACTAACATATGTGTGTATGCTTTATTTCATTCAGTTAACAGCCCAACATGTAGCATTGAACATCACTTTGCATGGGGTTCATGGGGTTTTGGCATTCCAGCATCTTCAGTTGTTTTTCCTCAGGATTAATCTTTAATGATGAATAAAAATTCATTAGAAGCCGCTTTTTGAAAGTCACTCACGTTGTTTTCGTTCTTTTACAGGAACAAGTCTTCATGAAGATCTGTGAGAAACATTACCACTGAAAGTTCCTCAGAATATGTGAGGTTCACACACTCATCTTACGCAGCAAAATCACTTCAGTAACCAAAGATTCTGCTTAAATTCACTTTCTACAGCTGCCAACTTTTATTCTGTTTTTTTTTTGCTTTCTCACGACAGACTGAACAAATCTCTCCCCCAACACATAAATCAATTTATTTTTAGATTAAGTTTTTAAGTGTTTATAATTTATTGACCCACAGATGCACTTGAATAATTGATTATCTGCCATGCTGAGGTAATACAGTTATGAAAAACGAGCTGGATGCTATATTACTGAATCACAGAATACTGCTGAATTTCACAGCCATATTTCTCAGGTTTCCGTTAGTTTGTAGGACTGCTGCAGTCATGACTTACATTTCCTGTAAAAATTCATGTAAATATTGCTTTTTATAAGCATTTAGTTGCACTTTCTGTGTGAAATGTTGAAAGTTTGAGTGTTGTGTTTATAAGAACAGTATTGCTGTAATCTGATGATTACTGGATGTTATTCTGAGCTGGATGAAGTGAAAACAGAATTAATTTTTTTGACGCTGTTTTTTAGAATCATTATTCACATACGATAACTTTATATTGAGTAATCCCAAGATCAATATCTGCACCTTCACTGGACGATTGTAAGACCAAGTAGACATTTTTCAGTGTTTTCAGTCATTTAATGTATTTAGAACAATGTTACTAAAATGTCTCAGATGTGATTCTGTTTAGAACTGTACGTTTTTTAATGTCATTGTTAAACATGAGAATCTGTTTCACATTTTGTTTGAATTCACTCAGTATTTAAATAAATCACACAGTGCTATAGGAATAAGTTGATTTGATGTTTTATGAATTCACAGTTACTTCACAAAAAAACTGCTGAAAGTGAAAGTACCTTTAAAAACATTTCATTTTGAAAACATTATTTTTCAAGAAATCCTGTTAAACACAGTTAAACCATTTAGTGATTGTAAAGTTTTTTCATTTTATAACTTTTAATACAGTGTCTATATAAAAACTTTGTCTTTAATGACATGTATTGCAGGGAAAAAATGTAATGACAAAATGATAGAACATCAAATGACAATATGTTTATGTGGAATTTTATTTATTCAATGAGAAGTATTCATACAGTACAGAAATTATAAATATTTTAAACAAGTGAGATCTCACAGACCCCAGACATGTTACGTACATCAGGTATACAAATATGGGCAATTTTTAAACATATACAAAAAAACATTTCCCACAAATCATGAAAAGTAAACCCTCAGATTTACAAGACAAAAGAGATAAATAACAGTAGTTCTAAAAATTGCATGTGTGCAAAAATGTGATTTCCCTGTTTGTTTGACAGGGACATGCAACCTTATTAAAACAGTATGAGTTTCAGCCCAGAGCAGAATACAGGGTTTCCCCGCTGCACAACCGGAGGTTTAACAGACGCCTGCGGGGCTGGAATAACTTCCTGTCAGCTCTGAGCCGTCCTGAACCTCTCCAACGATTTGATCTGACTGACAAATATTATCAGATAAAGCATCAATGTTCTGATCTGAAACATCAAAGCTAACAAAATAAAATCATGCAGAAAATTAACACTGTATTTAAAAAAGAAAAAACACAACAACTTACCATTTCCGAGGAGCAATTCTTTCAACTGGACACTGACATTATGAACAAAACAAACAAAATAAAGTTAACATACTGTGGTTATTATCTGCACCAGTGCCATACAGTCAAATGAAGCCAGACCCAACAGCTCAAATGATAAATATTTATAATAATTTGTTATATATTTGCTCAATAACTGATTTTTGATGGTTTTTGCTGACAGAAAGTCACAGATTGTTCAGAACTGAACTGTTCACTCCAGGGTCATAAACTTGAAACCTAGGATTCATTTTTAAATACAAGTTTGAATACTGGCGTGTCCCAGAACAGATGGATGGAGAGTGAGATTCTGGCTCAGTGTCACACTATACGGACATATCCTGTGACTATAAGATATTACTGTATTTATTCTACTATAACTAGATGTATAAATGTCTGCTTCAGCCTGCTGACGGTTCTCACCTGATCCTGCAGGAGAAACACAACAGAAGCCTTTAAATATGACGTCTGACGTGGCAAACTGTGCCTGTAACCAATACAAAACATCAAGCTAACAGCTGATGTTTTGCTATTGCACAGAAAATAATCCAAGACAACTGAACATGAAACGCTCAGTATTGCTGCATTGATCTGTCTGAACACATTCTCAACACCGTCTGACGTCTTGACGCTCTTAACATCTCAAAACTGCTTTAAAGACAAAAGTGTCACATACCCGTCACTGGTCCACACGAGCCTTACAGCGATGAACGGAGATGAGAAATAATAAAAGTGAAATAAAGGCCATTTCCGATGAACTCTTACACCGCATGTCTGAACTAACTTCCGCCATTTTGGTTTGAACTGATCACGTGATCATCTGGTCACGTGACACTCCGCAGCATTTATCGCAGCAAAGTTTAACACATTTTAATATACAAAATACATTCTTTTACATTTACTAATAATTTACATTAATGGCGGACCTGTTTGGTCTTTATAATTAAAGCTACATAACCTCATACACTTCCATTATAGATAAACATTACATAACGTTTAACATCATATAAATAGATTGAATTTGTGCTGTACTCGCTTTCAACAGAAGGAGTTTGATCAAGTTTTCAGTGTCTCTAGAATTAAAGAATATAATATTTACAATATAAAGTAAAGAATGTAAACGCAATAACAGAAAGTGCTTTAACAATTTCAGTGCTGCGCCACTATAATTCATTAGACTTTTGTGTATTATGTTATTTATGTCTCACTGCGACGTTTAACAGAAATATAAGAGTTATTTGTGTCTCAGATCTAAAGTAATGAACATTATCTCGAAACAGCGTCGACGCTGCCGGTGGCGGCGGAGGGATATCGGTCACTGTGGCCGGTGTCGGTCGGTTCTGCTTTACAGAGCCGCCGAACCTATTCAGATGTGCTAAATAACACTGATGATGATGTGAATGATCTCGTACATTAAAACATCAGCATTTACGTCTGATTTCGGGTCTGGGCAGCTGACATCCACCCGCGGCTCGTGTCAGCGTGGATCCGTTTGGGAGGCGCACTACTTTATGCCGCGCAGGGTCGGTGCTGCGGCGGCAGGGCCATCTTCGGTTGTTCTCGCCGGGCGGAGCGAACCGATCGCGGATCAATTATCACATCGATCAGATTCATCAGCGTTAAATCCGTCCGTGTCGTTCAGAGGGGTGAATAAACGCCGTGTGTGAGATCGACCGTAAAACACAACATGGATGAGGAATATGATGTGATCGTACTGGGCACCGGACTCACGGTGAGTATCAGTCACTGATCCCAGATCAGATCCGGGGGATGAATGAAAACGGGACACCGGAGGGCCGGTTGCTGCTCTTTTGGATCAGAACCGCGTGTGCGGTGACAGTCTGTCTGTGCATCTCCTGTCATCACGATAGCGATTAAAATAAACGATGACAATGTCTGCCGTTCACCAGACAATAAAAGTAATAAAACGACACGAAAAGAACAAACAAGCTAATATTAATGTTAATATTTGATCACAATCTGCGGGTTGCGTGGCGGGCGGGGATGCGGGGATGCGGCGCTGGGTGGGGCGACTCGCATCCCACAATTCAATGCGGAAGTCAATGCAATAGACATTAATACACATGAACACAACGCAGGGCCTGATTTAAAGGATGCTGTCTTTACACAGGAATGCATTCTCTCCGGGATCATGTCAGTGAACGGAAAAAAGGTTTTGCATATGGACAGAAACCCGTATTATGGTGGGGAGAGTTCCTCCATCACTCCGCTGGAGGAGGTGAGGCCGGACCACCATCGCTCCCTGTCGCTCCTCTGTTAACCCACCGCTCCACCATTAACGCTCCATCCGTGTGTCTGTGTTTCCCTCCAGCTCTATAAGAGATTTGGGTTTTCGGACAGTCCTCCAGAGTCCATGGGCCGGGGAAGAGACTGGAACGTTGACCTCATCCCCAAATTCCTAATGGCTAATGGTAAAAACACAACAATACATTTAGACTATTAGTCAAAAACTTAAGCTTAGTACAGTATGACAAGTGTTTTATTCATTATTTTATTTATTTAAATGTTTAGTAGATAAAATATGTTCAGATTCATGTACAATCACATGAGATCAGTCGTTACTCAGACTTTCACTGAGGGAATGAATAAATCATGGCTGACTGCATCTATACAGCGACGCTGGTAACTGATGCTGCGTTTTGTTGTAGGTCAGTTAGTTAAGATGCTGCTGTACACTGAAGTGACACGATACCTGGACTTTAAAGTGGTGGAGGGAAGCTTTGTGTATAAAGGTGGAAAAATCTACAAAGTGCCGTCCACTGAGACAGAGGCTCTGGCCTCAAGTGAGTAAAACTGATTTTAAAACTGAATAATAAAACAAAAATACAGGGTTGCTCAAGTGTCCTGTAACCTGTGTGCCTCAGATCTAATGGGAATGTTTGAGAAAAGACGTTTCCGGAAGTTCCTCGTTTTTGTGGCTAATTTTGATGAGAACGACCCCAAGACCTTCGAGGGTGTGGATCCCAAACTCACCACGATGGGAGAGGTGTACAAGAAGTTTGACCTGGGTCAGGATGTGATAGACTTCACGGGACATGCGCTGGCCCTCTACAGGACAGATGAGTGCGTGTGGCTGATGTTATATAACCACCTGGGTCAATGCACTCTGTAACTTAACTTTGCATGTGGTGCAAAAACCTGCATGTTGTTCTTTAACCAGCCATGACCCAACTAACCTGAGCCGTGTCTGTTTGTGTCTGTGTAAGTTTTAATTAAATAGTATAATAACTTACTGTGTAAGTTACACAGTTGTCTTCACACGTCACAGCTGTTATCCTGATGCAAGAAATAAATGTGGCTTTTCCTCTGAAACACAAAAGAAGATATTTTGAGATTTATGATAATCATAATTTTAATATAATAATAACAGATTGTTTGCATTGGTGATTGTAGCATCATTTGATTCCTGGAATCTTCTCAGGTACATCGAGCTGCCGTGTCTGGAGACCATCAGTCGGATCAAACTCTACTCCGAGTCTCTGGCTCGCTACGGAAAGAGCCCGTATCTGTATCCGCTGTACGGACTGGGAGAACTGCCTCAGGGATTCGCCAGGTCAGCCAATCGCAGTCAGTCGCACTGAAGAATCAGATGTACAGTGAACCTGAGCTTTTCTGTCTGAACTTGTAGGTTAAGTGCGATTTACGGAGGAACTTACATGCTGAACAAACCAGTGGATGAGATCATTATGGAGGGAGGTCACGTTGTGGGCGTGAGGTCTGAGGGAGAGGTGAACGCTCCCCTTTCAGTTTCATGTTCTTTATTATTCTTATCATTAAACAGGAATGAATGAATACAAACACACAATATATGGATTTTCACTAAAAATAATTTGCAAAAAGATTGTAATCAATTTATAAATAGAAAGAAGACTGGTTACCATCAAGTTCTGATGTTCTGCTGATGTTCTGATCTTTCTGTCTTTGAAAGATCGCACGCTGTAAACAGCTCATCTGTGACCCCAGCTACATCCCGGACCGCGTGCAGAAAGCGGGACAGGTGATCCGTGTCATCTGCATCCTCAGCCATCCCATTAAAAACACTAATGATGCCAATTCCTGTCAGATCATTATCCCTCAGAACCAGGTGAACCGCAAATCAGGTGCGTCAAACACCACAATTGCATGTGTGAAGTAAACAACTACACAACAAATTCATTTAACAGATTCATATAGAGCAGATAAAGTGTAATTGTAAGATTTGTGACGTCGCCTGCAGGGGGTGCTGTTTACTTCCATTCGTTATTACTGTAATATGTGTGTTTGGCATATGTTGTCATGATTGTAATGTGCGTTTCTGCTGTTTTTCACACAGATATCTACGTGTGCATGATCTCTTACGCTCATAATGTGGCGGCTCAGGGGAAATATATCGCTATTGTGAGCACCACTGTTGAGACCTCTGACCCTGAAGCTGAAATCCAGCCAGCCCTGGAGCTCCTGGAGCCCATCGAGCAGAAGTCAGTATCCCTGAAAGCTGCCGCTCACCTTACACACGTTACTGAACGACTGACACGTGAGCAGAGAGAACAGCTGTAGATAAACTGCAGCCATTCACCTGTAAACTGAAGTTTAGAAGTAACACACAAATGTGGCGTTTGAGGATAATTACTGAAGTGATAGTTGCTGAAGTTGTTCTCTGTTGTTCTGACAGGTTTGTGGCTATCAGTGACATGTATGAACCCACTGATGATGGTTCAGACAGTCAGGTGAGATTTATCATCATCATCATCATCACTGAGTTTCATCAGTCAGTTCCGTTTAAAAGCTCTGAAACAACCCGTTTATTTCTCAGGTGTTCACATCACGGTCGTACGACGCCACCACCCACTTTGAGACGACCTGTAATGACATCAAAGACATCTACAAGCGCATGACAGGAAGTGACTTCGACTTTGAGAACATGAAGCGCAAACAGAACGACGTGTTTGGGGAGGATGAGCAGTGAGGGGCAGTGATGTCACCGGCGGAGGTCAGACTGAATCTGATTCACACGGGCTGAACACAATAGAATAGAATGATAACAATGCTGTAAATCTCTTTTAACTGTCCTTATCTTACCCAGAATGCTCCTTGTCTCCAAGCCCCCCAAGTCTCAGATTCACACGGTTCAGCACAGACACAGCGCTCTATCGCTCACATTCCATACTTCACTACAAAGTCTGCACTACAAAGTGGACTCATATCAACGCCGGATGCATCTCACACAGACATCACACTGAAGTCAAACACGCATCGTTTTCATTCCTAAAACTGTTTTGACTGAATGCTGCACATGTGAAAAACTAGATCTCAGTTACATTCATGCGTTTGACAGACGCTTTAATCCAGCTGAGCTACAGAAACACTCAGACTGTTAGTCTGACACATTATTTATACACAGATCAGTGAACACTAATTAAACGCCGCTGTGTGAGACCTGGATTTAAACAGATGGTTAATATCATAGTTGATGTATTTGTTTAGCTTTGGGACTAAAGTGAATGGGATGTATAATACACAGTATACATTTATTTGTAACATTTTTTCGTTGTGCTAACTTCAAATGATTTCATTCTACATCCTCACGAGCGTAGCACCATTTTCATTCCCATGTTGACAAAAGTTTGTGAGAATGTGAATTTAATGAGCGTCAGATCCTCTGATATTTGATGGTGTTGTTGTGATAGTTTGGCGTTTGTAAATGAGGCTGATTCTGGTTTACTAAACTAAACTAAACGCTGCATCTATTTCTGTGAGAGATTCTTACTGTACCTGCAGTCAGACTGCAGCTATGATCAACAGTTTAATCCACAAACTCCTGAAATGTTGAAGACCAACATCAGTCATTTGATTCTTACAGAAACGCTGCTGTTTAAAATGCGTCACTGGTTCTGTTGAGATAAACAGTAACTGGGTTTGATTGTGCTGAACTGCTTTCAGTGTGACACATACAAGCATCGCTTTTGTCATGTTGTTTTTCTTAATAACCTTGTTGAGAAAAGCCTGTGAAGATTGTGTTTCTCTTTATTTTTAAAGGAAAACAAGTGAGTGATCATGACAATTTTCAAACATCCTCTGAAGTTCATTGGCCAAAGTCACTTACAGCCTTACAGATACAAACATACAAATCATGCTTTTTTTCTTAGTGCACAAATGAGTGAATTAATGACAACTGGAATCTGAGAGAATGAAGCGTTACGTATCGTCTGCATCTCCAGCATATTTTCATGTTTGGATTAAATGTTTTATTCTTTTATTCTGTATTTATTTAAATTTTTCATTGTTGAAACAACTAAACGTTGAAGAAAACTGACACAAACTCGATGACTTAAGTTTTAATTTCATCTGGTGTCTTGTGCAAAATATGAATAAAACCAAACTGAAACATTCATTGTTTTAAATGATTTCTGGAACCTACAGTGTGAGGATGTTGTTTCTAGGGACATTTTTACATAATTATATTGTTAAAAATTGTAAATAATATTTAAATAATCTTAAATATTTAATAACCAGGAAGAATCTTATCCTGGTTATTAAATAATTCTGATCATTTTAATTCATTCTCAAACTAACTTTCACAAATGACTTCATCACAAACATCACGGAAATGCCAGCTTGTGTTTATTTGACTTTGACACGTAAAGATGTTTTTGCTGGTTTCTCAGGTTTAACTCTTTAGTTCTTTTCAGAGGATATTTTGCAGTCTCACCTGATTCTGTGGGCCAAGAAAGAGTTCGTTCTAAATAACGTAAACATTTACTAGCATCTGTCCACGTTCTTCATTGCTGCAGGTCACAGATGTCCAGGGACTGTCTGAAGGGCTTCCTCAGCTTTTCTGCTTATGTCCACATTCTAGAAGCAGTCAAGAGTAAAACTCAGACACTCATCAAAACCATAAAATAACGTTCCAGCAGGTCTGTGACTTACAGCAGGTTTGTCTCTGTGAGTGTTCACTGCTTTCACATCTAAATAGAACGACTCCACTTTACATCCTGCACACAAATAAACATGATGATGATGATGAAGAAAACTTTACAACAAATAAGTGTTTAAGAAAATATATTTAATATTCAATAAATATTGAAATGTGTTGCATAAAATGTTTTACAGCAAAGCGGTTTTGTTCCTCATTGTCATTTTGCTTGTTATAAACATTAACAAGTAAATTTCATTTTGTGCAGGAAAAATAAACTTTATAAGAAATAAATTCTCTGGATGTTAACATCGTTCTTTGGCGTGTGGCTGCAGAAACGCACCGTAAGCTAATGGGGTGAGTTTGAGAATGTTGTGCAGAGGACACTTCAGGTACGGTAGATCATCTGTGGAGATCAGAGACTGAACTGTAGACATGCTGGAGACAGGAGTGTGTTAAACTCACTGCTTCTGTTTCACACCTGCGCTGTTGTCCAGAAAATAAGCCAGCAGGCATCTCATGACGGCCTGATGACAGATGAGCAGAACGTTCTCCTGTCTCTCCAGCTCCATGATCACCGGTTCCAGACGATGAACCAGATCTTCATACGACTGAAGAACGTGCAGAAATCTTTCATCGCAAAAATTCCCCTCAATACTCAACAAAATAACAATAAAACATCATAGTTTTTTTAGGTTTATCACACAACTGATAACAGAAATAACAGTTTTTACACTGATGTAAACTCACTTCACCCTTGGAATAGCGGTAACGGTATTTGTCCTGATCTCTCAGCGCAAACTCCTCAGGATAATTCTCCTGTATCTCTTCATAGGTCATTTCCTCACATACGCCCTGACAGGGTGAGAAAATCACTTCAGTTCATCTCATTGCACAGAATACAGACACAACAGATGAACGACTTACAGCGTCGATTTCATTCAGAGCTTTCCACTGTTCATAAGGGACGCCCAGCACCTCTGCGGTCTGAATGCTCCTCTTCATGTGGCTGGTCCACACCTTCAGATCACTGATGCACTGTCCCCGGATGAATTCTGACAGAGCTCTGGCGTACTGAGTGATAAGACCAAGTAAAAGTCAGTAAAAAAGCTGAGCTGAGACTGAGTGCAGAGATTTCTTTAAAAGTGTTTGATATTTTTCACCTTTTGACCCTGTGATGACAGACCAGAATCTCCACCGATCCTTCCCAGCAGGTTGAGTTCACTCTCTCCGTGGCGAGTCAGATAGATGGATCGAGGCGTGACGTGGATGTTCATGAGGTAATACACTATACGACTCTGAATGTGATCCTGGACTCGGTTCACCAGGTATCTGGACCCCACATTAAAGATCTTAATGTAGGAGAGATGCCTGACACACAGGTGAGCAGAGGTGAGGAAATTGTTTAAAATAATAAACAAAAATGTTTATTTACATATTGCAGCATTAATGTTCTATAAGATGATATATGTAACATGAGTTCATTTAATCTGAGACGTCTGCACCTGTCCTCCTCATCATCCAGAGACACGTAAGACATTTTATAACAGTCGATTCGCCTCAGAAAGTCCACCAGCGCTTCTTCTTTATCATAGTTTTTATAATCCGGGCTGTTCAGCTTCACTTGCTGTTAAAATCCATCAACATTTAATATCTCACCATATAATGTTATTCTCAAACAAAAATCAGACAGTTGCTTCATCTTACCATTATATTTGCCTCAATAATTTCTGGGTCATCACAGATAGATTCAATGAAAAACACCTGGAGAACATATTAGTTCAACGTATGAAGATGTAAGACGTTCATTCAGATATCAAAGCAGTTAAACTACCTTGTAGCCCCTCTCCCTGGCGAAACGGAGGATGGACGCTCTTCTGTCTCTCGTGGTGTTGGTGGCGTCAAAAACCTGCAAAGAGCATCTGTCAGAGATTCATCTGACCTCTAATGAAAGAAAGACTTAAATGCAGAAGTAATATTGAATGTAAAGCTGCTTTGCAGCAACTGTATTGTGAATTATAAATAAAAATTAATATTATGTTTTTGATCATCTATATTTTGATTGGACGGACAGCAGACAGCTGTTCAGTAGTTTCCTGACTCACTGCGACTCGTCCCTGATCCTCACTGAAGAACTCAGCAACATCCCTCAGAGCCTGTGCAGCACAGCCCCTGAAC
The DNA here is from genome assembly GCA_036877545.1 of Yasuhikotakia modesta. NCBI lineage: Eukaryota > Metazoa > Chordata > Actinopteri > Cypriniformes > Botiidae > Yasuhikotakia > Yasuhikotakia modesta. Next base: position 18,021 of record JBAJNP010005791.1, read on the forward strand.
ACAGTTACACAGAACCAGATATACTCCCTCCTGTGTTACAGTGACTGCAGACATAATGAACACAAACGTCTGAACGCAGAGCTGTAGAGAGTTATAGAGCTGTAGAGAGTTATAGAGCTGTAGAGAGTTATAGAGCTGTAGAGAGTTATAGAAGAGCTATAGAGAACTATAGAAGAGCTATAGAGAACTATAGAAGAGCTATAGGGAACTATAGAAGAGCTATAGAGAACTATAGAAGAGCTGTAGAGAACTATAGAAGAGCTATAGGGAACTATAGAAGAGCTATAGGGAACTATAGAAGAGCTATAGAGAACTATAGAAGAGCTGTAGAGAACTATAGAAGAGCTGTAGAGAACTATAGAAGAGCTATAGGGAACTATAGAAGAGCTATAGACAACTGTACAGTAAGAGTAAGAGTACTGTAATGTACTCGCCTGCGGATTTTCATGGCCTCTTCATTGTCTGGATTGAAAAATTCAAAATTCTTGTATGTCTGCATAACTTCTCTTCTATACTGACCCACATTAAAGACTAAACAGACAACAGCAGATTAGTTCAGTAGATACTATACTAGATTAGTTCCATCAGCAAACACTTAATATATATATGTTACAGTTTACAAGAAGGTTCAATTAGTTAACATTAGCTACATTATTTAACAAACTAACAGTGAGCAGTGTTTAGTAATCACAACATTTAATAATACATTTTTTTAACCAAAAGTTGTTAAATCTGTTAATAAATGACTGTAGTTGTATTAATATAAAGAGAAATAAATGCATTATGATGGACACATTCACCCTGAGTTGGAACACCGATCCAGTTGAGATACCGGGTCAACTTTTTGGAGATGTAAGTCTTTCCTCTGGCTGGCAGTCCAACCATCACAATCATCGTTGGACAATTGGTAAACTGGGGCCGTGAGGCTGGAAACCAGAGAATAACCAGTAAATACAGTCAGTTCTGAGTGTAGGTGCATCATTTCAGGGCTGAAGATTAAGATTTGTTAATGCAGGGCTGTGAACAGAAGAGAGAGCACCGCATGTCCGCTTACTGCATCTGTTATTCCTTTCAGTCACAAACTCCAAATAAAAGAGATTGTTGCTGTTATCAGACGCACGGCCCAGTTTTCATCGGGTGTAGGTTTGGATTTTGAGAGACCTGCTGTGTTGTTTTCACCAGCTCAGCAGGATGTGGTTAATAAAAACATTAATACAAGACTAGTTTATGTATTTTTAACCTGATGAGCTGAACTGAGCCACTGTTATGAGGAACTGAAGACAGAAATTTACACCCAGTAATACTTTTTATAGATTTTCTCTTTAACACTGACATGTGACACTTTTGCCCCTGAAGCAACTGTCCTGACGACACAGAGAACAAACCACCGCGTGTCACCTGTGCTTCACAGAGAAATAAACTTACTAACCTCACCTGCAATATCTTTTGCTTATTTCGTCACAGTTTTGCGGTTTATCATTTATATATTCATCAGTTGCTTTTAACAGTTCAGACAGTTTAGAGCTCACCAGCACTATCACAGCGGGTTCGCCGGGCTTTTGGAAATCCATCCATCATTCAGGAAGAGAAACAGAAAAGTGTGAGAGTTATTCCAGCGTTGCATGAGAAGTTTAATGCATGTTTCAGACGTTCATGTTAATGTAAGTGAAGCAGAGAAGCTGAGGCGTCCCCCCAAACTGATGACACACTGACATCTGATCTGTGCCCCCCTCACGGCCTGCCATGAGCTCACAAACTCACACTGTTTACCACACCAGTTTCTGTGCAGTTTAACTTTTACTCCCAGGGTCGGTTAAAGGCAGGGTAAGTGATTTTCCATCCTGATAACCATAAGTATTTATATTAATATATTCTCCTGTGGAAGACCATAAAAAGGTCTCATATTCAGTTCATAAAAAATGCGTCCAATCATTGCATCCAACTGAATGCACAGTTAATCTATATACAGCACATACCTCTGCTCTGTTACATTATACCACTGCTCTGTTATATTATAACACTGCTCTGTTACATTATACCACTGCTCTGGTACATTATACCACTGTACTGTTACATTATAACACTGCTCTGTTACATTATACCTCTGCTCTGTTACATTATACCACTGCTCTGTTACATTATACCTCTGCTCTGTTACATTATAACACTGCTCTGTTACATTATACCACTGCTCTGTTACATTATACCTCTGCTCTGTTACATTATACCTCTGCTCTGTTACATTATACCTCTGCTCTGTTACATTATACCTCTGCTCTGTTACATTATAACACTGCTCTGTTACATTATAACACTGCTCTGTTACATTATACCTCTGCTCTGTTACATTATACCACTGCTCTGTTATATTATAACACTGCTCTGTTACATTATACCACTGCTCTGTTACATTATACCTCTGCTCTGTTACATTATACCTCTGCTCTGTTACATTATACCACTGCTCTGTTACATTATAACACTGCTCTGTTACATTATACCTCTGCTCTGTTACATTATACCTCTGCTCTGTTACATTATACCTCTGCTCTGTTACATTATAACACTGCTCTGTTACATTATACCTCTGCTCTGTTACATTATACCTCTGCTCTGTTACATTATACCACTGCTCTGTTATATTATACCACTGCTCTGTTATAACACTGCTCTGTTATATTATACCACTGCTCTGTTATATTATAACACTGCTCTGGTATATTATACCACTGCTCTGTTATATTAGTGCAGTTCCAATAGTGGTCTGAGACAACAGTTTCAGAATTAAACTGTTACAACCATATTTCCTGTCTCTGCTCTACTGCTTATGCTCTAAAACCACACTGACACATTTTTTGTTGTAAGAACATTCTCTAACCAGAATGTTTCCATTAAATAACCAGAATGTTAAAAATTTATTTTGAAAGTTCTAGAAACATTTAAAACATCAATTTTTTGACATGGCATTATAATAACCAGAACCAAGTTAATTTTAATTTTGTAACATTTTTAAAAAATTCCACCAACATTTTGATATGTGATAAGGTTAAAAACATTCTACTAATGTTAATGCACAAACATCTTTGATTTGCTCTGATTTTGTCTTTTTGAGAGGATGTTTAGAAAACGTTCCCTGTTAGCTGGGTATCTCCAGGTTATATTGCTGTACAGATGAATCCTTCTCATTTAAGGTAGTTTGGCCCTTTGTGAAACACTTCATCAACAGTTTATCGCTGTTAAACAGGTAAACCAGGGGGTTAATGGCACTGTTCATACACGCCAAACCATTTCCAATCTGGTTTGCGATGTAAATCTTGGAATGCCATTTCTGACACACGCCGGCCAGCTTGGCGATTCGAGTTACCAAGTTGAGATTTCTGAAAACATGATAGGGAATAAAACAAATGGAGAAGAGCAACGTTAAGATCACCACCAGCCTAAGGCACCTCAGCTTTAAAATCACATCAGTTTCTCTGTTTGTCATCAGAGTAAAAGCCACATGGCCGTAACAGCACACAATAACACACAGAGGAATCCCAAATCCTACAGTCGTTCTTCCGATGCTGTACGTCAGGTAACGACCAATCAGTTCATTTGATGTTGTGTCAAAACATTTTGTTTTGTTGCTGAAGGTTTTCTCAAACCACAAATCAGGCAAACACTGCAGAGAGACCAAAAACCAGACCAGCACCACGATCATCAGCGAGTGTCTGACTGCGATCCTGCCCTTGACTCTCAGCGTGTGAACGATGGAGAGATACCTGTACACACTGATGCATGTGAGGAACCCGATGCTGCCGTACAGATTCATACAGAAGCAAAATCTCACCACCCGGCAGAAAATGGCTCCAAACACCCATCTGCTGTTCAGAACATAATACGCCACCAAAAACGGCAAAGTCAAAAGGTACAAAACATCAGCCAGACACAGATTGAGCACAAACAGATTAACATTGCCCATTTTTCCCCAGTTATCATACAGAGATTTCAGTCCTGCACCATTGCCAAGCAATCCAAGAACGAAAACAGCCACATACACTGTGGGCAAAAACGTGTGTGTAAAATGAAAATCCACGGGTTTACAGGTGATGTTTGAATCCATCGTTCCTTCTGCAGATGATGTGAAAATGTTTCTGTGCTGGACGTTAGAGATTCTTACAAAACAAACATTTCACAGGAAGTGTAGCCTGTGGTGGGTGGGTGTGTGTGTGTGTGTGTGTGTGCGCAAAAAGGTAAAATAGAAGTAAGAGATCTGATTAAATAATAAACTTGAACCTTTAACCTATACTGATTACAAAAAACACAACAGTTCCATCATTATCAGTCACATTATATCTGATGTTATTGTGATTCTCTACTTTTATACATTTATACTACTGATACATTTGTTTTAACAGCATCTGTATTTTAGTCAAATGTTGCACGTTAGCTTTAGCTGGAAAACCGCACAAACTCACATCATTTCATATGTCTAGATGTGATAACAGCAGTATCTTCTTGTGGCTGTTAGAGTTTGATGTTAGTTATTCTATTGAAAAGATGAAGAAAACTATAAAATCATACAAAACTGTTTTATTAAGATTTTAAAGGCAGCTGTGTGTTTATAAATAATCTGACAGATATGGTTTTTAAGTTCAAAACACAAAACAAAAACATACATAGAAAATATTTACATACTGTATATATATATATATATACAGTAAATATCTGCATTACATTGGTAAACACAACCAACATTTAACAAACATTTATTTTTGTAACCAATAACCAGATCAAAAAACAGAACAGATCAGAATCAGCCTGTTTAGAAGTCTGTGAATTATTAAATGTTTGTCTTTTCTGTGGGGCACAAAAGACTTTTGGTGTTAGTATACCTTGACTTCCTCAGACACAAAACCACCATGACGTTTCTGAAAGTATCTTTTGTGGACCACAAACAAAAACAGTCACACAGCGTAAAGAACAGAAATGTTCAGTAGTGAGTCAGCCTTTATGTTAACATATATAAGCTACTAGCTCCAAAGGTGGGAACCAGAGCTCAGTGATTGGCTAGTGTGCGGGAAGGGGCGTCTAACCCCAGGAGGACAGTGGTGTGTATGTTTCTACAGGTGAATGAGGGCAGTTGTAATGGCAGCTGCAGGAGTGGATGTTCATGACAGGGAGACGGGACAGTCGCCCATCAGGACAGATGAACAGGACCGTCACGGTGCTGGTGTGATGTGGGCTGCAGCAGCGGCGGTCTGAACACACGCCACAGAAACGAGGCCTGTGAAAGCCTGTGCTGTAGCAACCCTGATGGAAAAACCGCAGGGGTCTCGCTGACCTGTAGCTGGGTTGACATTTTCTTCCTGACCCCTGAAACACAGAAGCCGTAGCTGTGTAGAACAGTGGTTCTGACCCACACTTTTCTCAGACTGGACCTTAAGCGGCAGCCCAACACAGTGGCAGTTTCATGGTTGACTTTCGCTAATATACCAGCACATAACACTCTGTGCTTTCAGTTGAACACACACAGTTTAAGTGCTTTAAGGCAACAGCGCCACTGTTCACGTCAGTATTAGACTGAGAGAGACTCACCTGTGGGGTTCTGTGGAGGACAGGCTGACAGGGACGGATCGTACACAAGCGTTGCTGCAGCTGAAGGATGCAGGCCGGGTTTTGATTGGACACCCGTGTTGATATTCCAGCTCCACAGGTGTGTGAACAAGCGCTCCACTCTGAGCTGTGGTCGGCACAGTCTGAACCCCAGCTGCTGTGGTGCCCGACGCTCACAGGCACCGACTGCTCCGTTCTGGAAGCTGTTGACAATCCAAAAACAATTACAATATCTACATGACTTATAAGCAGTAAGACAAAGCTGAAAATAAATGTGTACAAATAAATAAAAACATATGATGAAATGAAATGGTTAAAACTCCACTGTGTAAACTTTCTGACTGGAACGTCTTTGGAGATTTCACATAACTGAAATATTTCAAAGATTTACACATAATCCTGAGAGACAGACGCCATTTTCACTCCAGCTGTTTGTGGAAAATTCTGTCCCATAAACTGAACACATGCTAATCATAACTTCATTTTTAAAAGCAGTATTAAACTGATAACCAGACAACTGTACAATTACAGGAACCATTAACAAACATTTAACACACCATTAACAGTCGTTTCAGATGATTTTGTTGGACGCAACATAAAGACCTAAACTAACCTGTGTGGGGGTCCTGAGACACAGTGTTGGCCATATTTTCACACACCCACTCCTTACAGCATTTTCCGGGCAGCTGAACTCTCCGCGGGTGGGGGCAGTCCGGGGTGGGCAAGGAAACGTCTCCTCCGCACAGAGACACACAGGTCACCCCTCCACCCAAACAGTGACACTGAAGAGCACAGGATGGCTGAAAAACCTGCCCCTCCTGATAAGAGACTCCGTTAAACTCACAGCCCAGTTCCTTCTCACCTAAAACACCAACATAAAACACAATTCTGAGAGGAACAGACTCATCCGGACAGGCTAACAAACTAAACTAACTCTTCAAAGTGAAAAGAATGAAACAGTTAGTGCAGGTAGGGTTGAAAAACTCCAGGAATTTGAGAAACTTCACAGGAATTTAAAGGAATAAATGGGAATTATGGCACAGAGATAATCACAAGTTTTAATTTGCTGAATGTTTATATTTATTTTGGCATATGATTCATGCTTTTAAATCTCCCTTAAATTCCCATAATATTCCCCTCAGAATTCCTCTGTTTCCGCACTCACTGACACACTGTCCTGGTTCTCCAGGGAAACTGGAGCTGTAGTCACACCGCAGGCCGCGCAGACCGTCACACGGGAAGCGTTCGCTGCAGGCCTCACCCCACTGCCGGGCGCACACCCTGCAGCACTGACACTCGTCCTGCATGAGCCGGACCCCCGCCGGACACACAGGCACAGAGAGACACTGACACGTCCCACCACAGCGCTGACAGCTCACCTGACACACAACATCAGCAGAAACACATTTACAGTTAATCTCAAACATACAGTACACACACAAACAAACACATCTCACCTGTGAGCTGAGGTAGAGAAGCAGAGCCCATATCAGGAGCTTGTGTCTGTCCCTCTGGAGATTCTGCATCATGTCCTGTGATGTGTGATTTTCATCTCGTGTTACTGACTCCTGCCTCTGAGCACTCTTATAAACTCTCCTGTGATGTCATCATCTGCGAATGTTTCAGATTCCCCTGCCAGAACCCTCTCTCTCTCTCAGCTCATCAGCTCTGGTGAAACATCACATCAGACATCAGCTCTGGTGAAACATCACATCAGACATCAGCTCTGGTGAAACATCACATCTGGTGAAACATCACATCAGACATCACATCTGGTGAAACATCACATCAGACATCAGCTCTGGTGAAACATCACATCAGACATCACATCTGGTGAAACATCACATCAGACATCACATCTGGTGAAACATCACATCAGACATCAGCTCTGGTGAAACATCACATCAGACATCAGCTCTGGTGAAACATCACATCAGACATCAGCTCTGGTGAAACATCACATCAGACATCACATCTGGTGAAACATCACATCAGACATCAGCTCTGGTGAAACATCACATCAGACATCAGCTCTGGTGAAACATCACATCAGACATCAGCTCTGGTGAAACATCACATCAGATGACTGAAATAAAGACACCACAGTCAGTTTATCAAAAGGTTGTGAGAACATTTTTCCATAAAGTAACAAAAACTACAAACGTTCTAGGAATGTTCAAAATGTCCAGTTTGTTTTGTATTTGTATTTAATGTTATTGTTATCTTTGTTTAGTTCTGTATCATTTTTAAAATATTGTACCAACTACTTAAAAATAAAGTCTTTGAATATATATGAAAAGGTACTGAAAGACCTCTGGAAAAACGGTTTAAAAATAGAGCTACACAGGAAATTCACTTTCACAAACATGTCTGTTTTTGATCGTTCATCTGGAAAGGACATGTTCTGCTGTTTATAGCAGAAGGAGAGACTTTACGTCCAAATCTTCCATCCTGACACTCAGGTATTTATTTTAAAATCCAAAAATCACAGATGTTTGAATCATGAGTCTCTGTTAAAGACAGATTTGAGAACAAACACAATGATGTTAATCAGAGTGAAGTGTAGCTTTTTTATTCAATGCCTTTTCTGACACAATACATTATTAAACTATATTAATAAATAAAGATCAGCGTTTAACAGGAAATGTTCCGGGAAGATGATTCACTAAATTATTTTGAAATGAGTAAGACAAGCAGATGTAGGAGGAAAAACATTCATTTCTAATATTCAGCAGCGTTGCAGGTGCAGTCAGAAAACCAGCACATGTCCAACATCTGGAAACTTTTGCTTATGTTACATTCCAAACACCTTCATCCAGAGCAAGAGTTCAGGTTTTTATCACACATTTTATCAGTCCATCTTTCCTGGCAGTCAAACAGAGTACAAACACAGTCTACATAGAAGCCATTGTTCTGCTTTTTTATTGGAAATATTGAACGCAGATGTTCATTTTGTTATTCACTTCATGTTATGATAATTACATCTGACAAAGTTAATTTTCTTTATTCAAATGAGGTGAACTAGAGCGATTAACTACTGAATTAACGGAACATTTCTGGTGTCTCTTTGACTTCATGTTTGCAGAATCCGGGTTGTGCTTCTGAGCTTTTAAGAATTTTCCATCTGCTGCATCACGTCATAAATAATCCACACATGTATCACATTTATCACAACTGTAACATCTCAGCCATGAGTCCTGATTCTGTAAACAAATGTTTTCTGGTGTTCAGCATTTCAGAAATGAACCTCTGAGCAGAAGAAGAAGCGGTTTTGGTAGAGAATGTGAGGTCTCTGTGGTTTGCAGATGTGTTTAATAGCAGCTGAAACACAAAACCCTCATCATCCGCTCTGCACCACATCTACACTTACTGTTATTAACCGTGTCGTGTTGCTGGAGTTGAAACACTTCATCAACTCGCTTGAATTTGGGTTTTGTTTAACAGGAAACATTCTCATAACATTCACTAACGTTCTTTAAAAAACACTTGCAGTAAGATTACAAGAACAAGTTATATATCATATCAAAAATGTTGTTAGTTGAACGTTTGAAAAATGTTACAGAATTAAAAATGTGAATATCAAATGTTATGGAAACTCTTGTTTCTTTACAGGTGAAGCAGGTCAGATCAGATGTTATTACAGGAACAGGTTTCATTTAATGTGAGCAAAAGACTGAGACATGAATCAATGTTATGAGATGTTCTGGCGACATCTAGTGACCGGCGCAGTTTCTACTGCAAGTCAGAAAAAATCACAAACTACATCATGTCCTGATGTGCTGCGTTTTTAATAACTCAGTATTATAAATCCATTATTATGTTAGGAGGCCTCTGTGTCTTTAACCTCATAATATGACAGGATGGATCCAAATGAAACATATGAACACAAACCACTGAGACAGAACCAGTAACTATGTCTGCAACATTACAGATGACTGACCCAAACACAACCTGCCAAACAGATTGAGGACTGATTTTTGCTAATGCTATTGTGTTCTGGTGCAAACAGAACCTGTTTCTCATCTTCATGGACCTGCTAAACGCCAGTCCTGCGCTGTGGTGTGAGCAGATAATGTCCTGATACCATCTCTAAACACCAACACTTAAAACACGAGACTGTGAGATCAGCTGTACTGCAGTCACACAC
>JBAJNP010005792.1:0-27752 GCA_036877545.1 Yasuhikotakia modesta
TAAACAGCTCAAATACAAACATATATATCAGACATATACAGCTCAAATACAAACATATATATCAGACATATACAGCTCAAATACAAACATATATATCAGACATATACAGCTCATATACGGACATATATATCAGACATATACAGCTCATATACAGACATATATATCAGACATATACAGCTCATATACAGACATATATATCAGTCATATACAGACATATATATCAGACATATAGAACTCATATACAGACATATATAAGAGACATATACAGCTTCAATACAAACATATATATCACACATATAGAACTCATATACAGATATGTATAAAAGACATATACAACTCATATACAGACATATATAAGAGACATATATATCAGACATATACAGCTCATATACAGACATATATAAGAGACATATATATCAGACATATACAGCTCATATACAGACATATATAAGAGACATATATATCAGACATATACAGCTCATATACAGACATATATAAGAGGCATATATATCAGACATATACAGCTCATATACAGACATATATAAGAGGCATATATATCAGACATATACAGCTCATATACATACATATATATTTAGTATACATATATACGAAGCCTGTTCATTTGAAAGACTATTTAAAAAATTTCCATTTAGCAATTTTAGTATTTGCCAAAAAGTTTCATTTTCAGCAGCGGTTCCTCCTAAACTCTTATATTAGTTCATTTATTCATAACTTCATTAAATATGTTGTGCCTGAAAACTTTGTCTGATGTTTACAGGCTGTCAGATTAAATATCCTGAAGTTATTCATTTTAATACGCTAAAAAGGTACCAAAATCTGAATTATTGTAAAATCCATTCTAACCACTTGTTGCACGTTTTGAGGTTAGATGGGAACCGAAGTGAAAATACATTATGAAAATCAAAATGAAGGCAGTTTCCCCTCTTCCTAAAAGATAACGTTTAAAAGGCGGGTTGAGAAATGGAAACTCCTAAAACTCGCGTATAAAACCCACAAATACAGAGAAGATGATCAGTAGCGCTCAACAGTTTCTTGAAGGCATCTCAGAAGGTTTGGTGCACGATGCGTTCATCTCTAAGTGAGCGGTAACAGATAAACGTGTGAGCTTTTGAGAGACAGACTCACTTTTCTACTCACCCTCTGTCGCTTTCTTCTCTGCAGATACAGCTGTCCGCCTTTGGGCTCCTCTGGTGATATTTTTCTGTCTTGTGGATGCGGTTCCTGTGCACAGCACCATGGGAGAACTGGTCGAAACATCAGGAGACGACGCCCAGGACGTGAACATCCGACCTTCTGTAACCGCAGGACACAGGTGGCACCTGATGGCCAGAAAGCTGTACGGAGATGTTAAAACACTGCGAGATGAACAGGTGATGCTCTCCACTCCTTCGGTTTCTGTTTTGCTGGTGGTCTTCAACTCAGTGTGTCTTCTTCTGTCTCCAGTTCGACAGAGATTTCAGCCAAACCGCGAACATAAGGTCTTTTCCACGCGTAAGCACTCCGCTCCTTATATCCGTCTGTCTCTCAAGAAATTTCAGCACGGTAAGCACGCGTCTTTTCCCTTCAATACGCGGTTCATTGAATGCATCTGAAAGCTGTTCACGTGCATTAAAAGGTTTCCATTCGAGTCTCCATGTGTAACTCCATGTGTCATTTACGCGCTTTCAGGAAAAATGTCTGGAACGCATTTACAGCGTCCTGACGTGGTATAAAGAACATTTGAGTTACATTGAAAGGGAAAATCTTACCCCAATCCTGGTGAACGATGTGAAACAAGGGACTCAACGATTGCTGGAGGCCATTAATCGCCAGGTAAACATACCCGAAACACTTTTTACGCGTCTTTCACTCTTGCGTAAAAGCGCACCAGTGCGCGCTATCCAAGAGGCCACCGCGTCCCGTTCAAGTAAAGAGTCGTAAGATTTGGACTAAAGACCCCTGATGCAATAAACACTTTGTTTCTGTCTTCAGCTGCAGCGGACAGACACGCAGGTGGAAACGACCGCCAGCCTTCCTCTGCACGAAAACTCTGCGTGGACCCGCAAGAAAACGGCGCACTCCATCTTATTCAACTTCACAACCGTTCTGAAGGAAACGTGCCGTGCGTTTAACTACGTAAAGTCCAGGAAAACTGAACAACAGACCAAAGACAGAAAGGAAACCATTGACCGGCTCTCAGACATGAACTGAGCGCAGAAGCAACAACTATTTATTTGACTTTTGTACTTCAAACATAATTTAATATTTGTGGGGTTGTAACTTATTGATTAAATGACTATTGCTGACAATTATTTATGTAATATTTATCTTTTTTACATGTTTGTATGACATTGGAAAAAATGCTCATTTTTATGCGTTTCTTTCCAAACTGAACATCAGGAGATTGTTTACAATGACCAAATATTAATAAATAAAAGACATAAATGGACATTATTTGACTTTATTGTAGTTTGTTTATGGCGCATGCAAGTTTTGCAAAAACAAAAAACATGTAACAAATCATTTGTGGGGGTAATATGACAGTACAGTATTTACACCAGGACAAAATTAAAGTCCAACCAATGAACAGTCCAATGGTCCAATCACTGCTGAGCTCTCAGACTGAAGATTCGGTGAATGTTCTGGAGAATGAAGTTCTGGGATCCGGATTTTGTCTCCAGAAACCGCAAGTCGATCTTGATCTTTCATCCCCAAAGCAAACTGAAGAAAAAAAATAAACTCTTTAGATGGATATCTTCAGTAACTCTCGGATATAACAGTCGTGTGTGTGGACACTTACCTCAGGACCGTGGGTTCAGGCATTCCCGGATCAGCGCCTCGTTTAAATCCTGAAAAAAGAATAAATAAACACGATTTAGAGATTTTTCTGCAGAGGAAGTCTTTCCTCTTCTGAAGGAACCTGTTTAGGTGTCTTCAAAATCTCTCGCTCCTGAAAACTACTTTGCCCACATCCTGTTTCTTGGCACTTCGGTTGGTCTCGTTGAGATTCTGATGGTGGCTGAGAGACACAAAACTCCAGGACACATACAGGAAGTGACTCCAATAAGACGATTTTGCGTCAAAACGTAGGAATTTAAGTTAAAAGTTAAACCAGCTTAAGATCAACTGATTGATTTAACTTTCATCATAATTCATTCATCATTAACAATGTTTCCCAATGCCTTAGTAACCCATTCCACATCCTGACAACAGACAAGACTAGACATATTTATTATATTATATTATATGTGTACAATTTCAGACAATAGTTATCGACCACCAAATGATGTCCTATCGATGTTTTAAGCGTCAAATTCATGCTCGCCCCGGCAGCCACTAATATGTCCCATAAACAATAACAATAATACGTGTAATCATGACAATAAATGATTTCCACACAGGTGTATGAAAGAAGCGCATGCAGGTAAATACTGACCCAGATAGAGGACAGTCGGGATGAAACCCCAGCGGATGATGAACTGGCCGCACTGGAAGACCTGCTGCAGCCGCTGCTTCGTCTCTTTGCTCAGTTTGGACATGATTTATTTGAGGTTTAACAAACAATTGACTGTAAATGACACGGACAGCCGGAAAGGACACGAACTAGCGTGGGTGCCGTAAAGCGAAACGCGCGTATGCCGTACAGCGCGGCGTTGCCGTGGTTAGCGTTTTGCGACAGTTGCGAGAATGCGCAGTAGCGCCACTTAGTGGAAATCAACCCTTGACATTTACATAAAAATACACATTAAATTTTAATAAACAAGTCTAGTTTTAAGAATTTGTAGAATGCAATGATTATTTTGTGCAATGACATTTTAAAAAATGGGTACATTTATTTTAAAACATTTTTTCACTGCATAAAGTGACCAATGAGAGTTTGAACCGCATGTATCTACAGTATCTGCAGAAAGATATATTTCCTGTCATGAATACAAACCCAGAGGCTCTTTGAAATACAAATTTTATTTTCTTCAGACTGTAACCATGATATTTCAAAGGCAAAAATGATTTTAATACAATAATATTTACATTTCACATCAAAATGTTCACATTCAGAAAATAATGTGAATACAGATACAACCACCGTTATTGATTCACTTCAGATTAAAAGGACATAAATGTGACCAAAGGTTTCAGATGAAAATTCATTTTCCAAAAAACAACCCTAAAATCTACAAACAGAACCGAGGAGACTGATGCAATACCACAGTGTATTAATACAAGAAGAAACTGATAAAATCGATCCGTGTATCTCCATTCTTTGTGTGAAGAAATGATTTTAAGGGTCTCTCGTCTGTGCTTTCCTTGACATCAGTGTGACACACAAGGTTAACCAGCTCAAAACCAGTTAAATTAACCCAAATACTTAACCATCTCTCACACGTCAATAAAACATCTATGGCCTTTAGAAAACTCCCATACAGCATTTCAAATAATATTGCTTTTAAAATACCGTAATAATGACAGATGTAAACAAACGCAACCCTTATTTTTTGGTAGCCGATTTCACCAGATTCTGTGTTTGGGGTTTGTGTTTGGGAATTCAAATTTCCATGGAAACAGAGCGTGAAGTAATGGGCAATGGCTTCAGTTCAAACCCAGTGCATGCTGGGAAATGGTAAGAGTCTTATTTCCATTTCACAATTTGAAAACGTTGAGAGCTGCAAACACACACACACACACACAAATCTTCGCAATAACACATTTAGTATGTCTGAAAAGAACTGTTTGATCGTCTGTAAATCTTTTCCCGAAAGCGTATTTTCCAGACTACAACTTTGACATCAACAGCCTTGAAAATATACAACGCAGCTCATTTTCAGACTTAACACACATGTAAACTTCAGTACTAACATAGACACCATGTCGACTTCATGGATAACTTGTTAAAGAACAAACGAAGGGAATCTAAGCTTTTAAAAAACACTTCAAAAATACATTACTTTGGTAATTATACACAACTGACAAAATTATAGGAATAAAACAGACTTCATTTAAGGTGCTGCATTTTTGTGCCTCAGGGGCAGCAGTGTCAGGTTTGTATGGGCCAATAGGAGTCTTGTGTGGGGTCTTTCCTATCTAGTGTGGAACTATTATCTGTTCTTTGTAGGGTGGAGCACAGCTTATGAGGGTGGACTTAGGGGTCACAGGTCAGAGGTAACATGGATACTAATAGTGGGCGAACGCTGCCGATGCTGGTGGGCGGGGCTCAGGTGTTCCACATAGGCCACGCCCTCCTCTTGGAAGAGACCCTCAGACACATGGTTCGAGGTGGGACTCGGAGCGCGGCTGGAAGGCTGGTTGCCGGTGGCGACGCCGAGCGCATTGCTGACCTGCTCGAAGGAGCGTGAGAAGACGGCGCTGGCGGTGCGCGACAGGCTGAGCGAACCGCTCTTAGGCACTGATTGGCTGGCTGTCAGCGTCAGCCGTTTGAGTGACAGGAGCTCGAGGTTTTCACTCATAGCCCGTACGGCTGCCTGCTTGTGAGACAGCTGATCCAGGCCTGTGGCCAAATCTTTCTCTCTGTCCTTGTCTTTGCTGGATCTGCCCGTCAGACGACGCAGACCCTTCCCTGCGAGCTTTCCGGCGCCGCCACTAGAGGGCGCTGCAGTAACGCCACTGGTGCTGACCACGATTGTGGGTGGGCTGTTCTGACTGCCGGCTGCTTGGGTACAAATGCCCTCATCCACCTCTGCGATTTCAGTCAACTCATCCGGGGAACCCAAATCCACTGCGTCTGAGAAAGAGACATAAACAAACATTACAAACACAAACCAACTCCTTCTGTTAACTAGCTACACATTTCACCCAATCTCACATACAGCAGAAGACAACAGTAACACAATCTTCACAACTCTATAAAGATCTCTGTGTAATAATCATTCTGTGTAGGGAGATGAACAGAAAGCAGCAGGTGTTTGAGAGATTCAGCAGAAGAGGATGTTGGCTTGATTTTAGGGCAGAAGGAAATTGTGTAACATAACAAAAGCCAGGCAGAGGATCAGACACGAACAGACTGTAAACAGACAAGAACAGACTGAAGTTTAGACTAGAACAGAGAGACATCAGACTGAAGTTTGAACAAGAACAGAGAAACATCAGACTGAAGTTTACAAAGATCAGATTAATGTTTAGACTAAAGTTTAGCTAAAGATTAAAGTTGAAACAGAGTAAAAACAGACTGAAGATCAGCTAAAAACAAACTAAAACTCAGACTGAAGGTCAGAACAGACCGGCAGGCAGATCAGATCAAGTTTATCACACATAAAACCAAGACAAACGCGTCTTAATTTTGTCAAAAGCCAATAACATCAACACCTTTAACTTGAGTGAATCCCTAGTTTTAGCTCATAATATCATGAAATCTCCTCGTGTTGTGATCGGTTTGTTGATGCTTGTATCAGACCTCACTGCTTGCCAATCCGTCTCATTTCTCAAGCATCTACAAGGAGGTCGTTTCCCTTGGCAACCCAGTGGATAAGTGTTGGGAAAGGAGGGTTTCGTGAAACGCTTTTCAGAGCAAAACGAACAAGATTTCAATTCAAACCGTTTTCAAACTGGTTGGTTAAGAGTTTAGGGGTGTTGACCGGATGAAAACACGGTTGCAATGAGGCAAAAACGAGGAGCAGCAATGATAAAACAGACAAATGGAGGTGAGACAGAATATGAATTCAAGGTTGTTTACAAACAGAACCCAGAAGAACATTAACAGGGTTTTTTAAGAGCTGTTAAGGAGAAACAAAAGGCTATTTTTATACGGCTTTTCCTCCACCAGGTTGCTGGTGATGCAGCCAAATCAAGCCCAATATGTCCTGCGCTTCTACAGAATTAAAGCTCTCAGATCTGCAAATGAGGTCCTCAACCCTGCTGGTCCTACAACAGGAATCAATAACGCCAGCGTCACATTACCGTCATTAAAGCGTCTGGGCTGGAAACATCTCACGAGTGTCTCCTGATGGCTATTCTGATATTTACTGCTAAATGTTACATTAATTAGGTTAAAGCCAGAACGTTTGGATGTTAAAGGAATAGTTCGACCAGAAATAAAAACACAAGCATTTAAATTTAATAATATTCCAGCTCTTCTCAACTTTATAATGGAATTGAATAGTGCCTGAGATTTTCAAGCTGCAAAAAATTCATCCATCCATTATAAAACATGTCCTTTTTATTCATTTTCAGCAAACTATCCCTTTAACAATAACAAGATTTCTTTATATAGGCTGTGACATTCTAACAAAGAGTCAAACACCAGCATCACCGTGTTGGAAAAGAGACACAGTTATTAATTAATGTCATTATTTACTGCCTGTGAATTTTCGTACAAAAGCAGAAAGTGCAAAACAGCAGAAATAAAAAGAATGAATGTTTATTAAAAACCTGCAAGGCTCCGCCCCACACAAAATACCTCTGGGCCCAAGGGGAGAGGGAGGGGTGTGCAAGACGAGGTGGGGAGGGGTTCTAGAACTGAACCCGCCCAGCGGAGGGCGTCCCGTCTTCTAGGTGCCTCCGCATAGACTTCTGTCTCCTGACCTCTTGACCTCTAGGGTCTGCCCCCACCTCTGTGGAGCCCCCCAGAGCCTCCCCCTCCGTCCGACTGCGAAGGGCGTCTCCGTTGACCAAACGCTCCCCGCTGACCCCCGTTACACTAATCTCTGGGATGGCCCCCGCCGGGCCGGAATCAGGGGAGTCTACACTCTCCTCCTGTGACTCTACACACACACACGAGACACACACACAAGACACACACACACAAATGGATACATGCATGATGGCTGATGTGACACACACAAATAAAACATGACATCTCAAGACCAACATCAATAAATGATAATTCAAACTGATAACGAAAGACAAAAATGAAAATGGACAGATGATGAAATGTCTTTCATCCCTGAAACGGGTTTGATAATGAGTGTAATAGGCGCTCCTTGTGATTTCTGTACAGCAATAATTATATATGATATTATGTATAATTATGTGAGAATAAAGACAAACTAGTGCCTGCTGGGCTTTGCTGGGGTGTTCTGCATGGTTGCTGGGGCATTGGTATGTGGTTGCTAGGGTATTTTACAAGCCAAAACAGGCCAGATAAATTAAAGTGCTAATATGTGTGAGATATATCAGTGAACATGTTTCCCATGAGAATCGAGAACCTTTGTGCTGCTAACGTAGCACTGACGTCTGCCTCAGAAAACGCTAATAACTGCGCTAGCTGCATAATTAACAGAAAACCCTTCATTACAGCTGAAACGACTGCGTAATTTGTCACTCAGAGATGGCGACTATTAAGCGCACTCATAAGTGAGCAACTTCCTTTAAGATAATCCATGTAAAAGCAGGAAAAACTTGGAGTAACATGACTTAAACGAACAGACTGGAATGTCAGTGGGCAGATATTCCCCCGGAATTCCCTCTGAATCACTAAACTTCAGGAAGTGGGAAAAGCCCCCAGGAGAGATTTAATACTACAGCTTGCTGGAACAGCGTGTCGCCATGACAACAATCTCAGCCTCCATCTGAGGCAAATGAGCACCACTCCACCTCGTCCACAGCTGTGGGATGTCGGCGCTCACCGTGACGCTTCCAGCGATGTCCTCGGATAGACAGGCTGGTGACTGCATTCCGTGAGATCCGGGAGGCTGTGGGCGTGATCTCCACCTGGATGGATCGAATTCCTTCCTTGTTGGCCTTCAGGGAAGCACCGTGAAGTGAAGATTTGATGGCGTTTCCCACCTGAGAAAGATCAGAAATGTTCTTCTAATATTGAAATACTAACGTTTCCAATCTACAGTATGATTCCGGTTTTCGCGTAAGCGCTCGTGTTTCTGTAACAATGCATAAGAGTCCCATTGTATGTGGATCACGGAATGAATTTCAGAAATGTGTAATCTGTGGAGCTTTAGCAAGATTTCTGTAATCTCTGAGAGACCCTAAACCCACCAGTAGAGCTTCAGGGAAGAGTTCCAGCTGAGAGCGGTACAACACATCGTCTAGAGCTCTGGAGGCCAGTTCCAATTCACCATTATACCTGCAGAGAGAGAGAGAGAGAGAGAGAGAGAGAGAGAGAGGGATACAGATAGACAGAGAGAGAGAGAGATGCAAAGAGAGAGAGATACAAAGAGAGAGAGATACAGATAGACAGAGAGAGAGAGATACAAAGAGAGAGAGAGATACAGATAAACAGAGAGAGAAACAAAGAAAGAGATACAAATACACAGAGAGAGAGAGAAAGAGGGAGAGAGATACACAGAGAGAGACAGAGATAGAGAGGGGGATAAAGGGAGAGAAAGTGAAAAAGGGGGAAGAGAGAGACAGAGAGAGGAAAGAGTGAGAAACTCTTTAAAGATTATGATGTATATGAACTACTTTTTTGTAGTCAGTCAGACTTAATTGAATTTCTGTTGTATAAAAAAGGAGCAAGATTCTTAAAAACATTTTTTCAGGCTCCAAAAAAAAGTGTTTAGGTTTGAAACAAGATGAGGAAACAATGACACAATATTTGTGTTTGTGTAAAACTATTCCTGTAACAAACAGAACCGATCCAACTGGTTTCATTAATCCACCACAGACACGTGTAAGGCTACAAATCTCAGTTTAAATGCAGATGGAAAGGCCACGCCTCCCTGCTGTCAATCTTTAAAACAACACGACGAGTTTGGTTGGGCCGGCAGCTCCTGTTTGTAAACAAAAGCTTTCGTCTGGGCGGAATCACTCACAGAGCAAAATGAATCCCCGTGATTAGCTGCACCAGGAACTCTGACGTGACCATCAGACGGGTACTGATGCCTTTATACCGACGCACTTGTTGCCGTGGATACCCGCAGATAGACACCCTGAAAGACAAACGACACTTCAGTAAACACACTGGAGTTCAGTAAACCATAAGCACTTGCACAACAGTGATAGACATTCCAAAAGATTATCACATTTCATCACCTGGAACAAAAGAGGTTTGCAGGGTCTCTGATAGTAAAAAAATCCCTGATGTGACCTTTAACCTGGTTAACTGTTTAACAACAACTGAGACGTTTGTAATCGATAGTTTGGCCATTTGTCTATTTTTTTGTTTTCAAATATTTGTTGCTTAAATGTTGTTCATGTGCTTTAAATAAATTGCACTATATAAGTCACTGAAAACAGTTTTAAATTCATCACTGTGAAGGATCGCTCCACGTGTCAGTTCTGAGGCTCGTGACGGGTGCGATCGGACCTTGGACCAGCTCGATTTGTGACTGGCTGCCGAGGGCAGTGATCTTTGCTCGCTCGTCTGTAAACATCGCCTGATTGGTTAAGAAATGAGTCATGTGATCATCACTCTCTGGATAATGCAGCTTAAATCATTGTGGGAAAAGACCAATCACAGGTCTGAGTGTTTTTATGTTCGGTGTATAAGAGGATCAGGGTGATCGGAAGCAGAGAGGATCATGGGGGATTTGAGATGAAGAGAAGCATTAACTACACCGACACCTGACCCGCGGGCCTGACAGTCTGAACAGCATACAGCATAACAATCAGACTGTCTTCCAGAACTTACATTTAGTGAACTTTCATTAGAAAACAGACAGTTCTGGTTCTACATTATGATTGGATGAACCAATCATATTCAATCATATTCATATTCAAAACAGCCAATACAATATCAATAGCTAACAAACAATATTATGTTGCAGATGAATTATTGGATGAAATATTACATTATATTACATTAGCATGAACAGATTTGTTGTGATGTATTTCTATCAAACCTGGAGCTGAGCTGACATAAAGACTGAAGAGATGAGCTGGTCATGAAACTCAGAGCTGCATTATAGCACAGCAGGAGAAAGGTCAGAACTTCGAACCTGTAACACACACACACACACACACACACACACACACACACACACATTAAACAGACTCCATTACATCATCAAACCAAACATGACATCAMCACAATAACAATAATAGTGATATAAATGCAATTAATTTAACAGGAAATAAAACACACTCAGTGCTCTTTTGCTGAGTTAAAAATAATAATGTTTGATGTGTCACACACCTGTTCTGTGCTGTAAATGTCTCTCTCTGGAGATGGGGGCCGCTGTACACCACTCGACTCAAGCCGTGATTGGCTAAAGCCCCTTCCGTCAAAGCCAGGGAGCCAATAGAAGAGGGCTGAGGGAGGGAGCAGAGACACTGTGTTTATCAGACTGACTGCAGATCACATGATCTACCAAAATGTATGATGAACTGACCTCATGATACACTGACGGTTTTGATAAAGATGGGATGGTGAATGACAAGACTTTACTCTGTCCATCTTTATCAACGATTTCCTGAGAGAGAGAGAGAGAGAGAAAGATTATTAATAAGGCCATTTAAATTCCCTCTCACGCATGTCATCCATAACAACAAACATGCACATACATAAAAACCATAATAATTAGATGTCACATGACCAAATCCCTGTAAACGCTCTGAATCAACAACCAATCAGATTAACAGATTGATCTTAATTGTAAAGTAGAAACATGTATTTTCTGTAAAGCTGCTTTGAAACTATGAACTGAGAGGTGACGGAAAACAAAGTATTTCATTATGTTAATAATAAATTAATAAAATATGTGCTCAATATTCACACCAAACGTTTTTAGGGAACATTAGCTACTTTAGACGTACTTAAGACCTCTCTGTTCATCTGCACAAACATCTTGTTATTCATGAAAACAGATATTGTACAAGAGAGTATTTAATACAGGCTTCTAACTGAGCTGAGCCACTGTTACGCTACAAAAAAACGTGGTTAACAGGTCCAAAGAACAGATTTGCCGCTTTAAGCTAGTTGCTCTCAGCAGGTTGAGAAAGCCTCTCTTGTTTGTTCAAGCTTGCGAAACATGTTTCACAAACCAAACAAGATGAATTGCAAAACAGTTCTGGTCGAACATGATTCAGGAATTTTTCAGGTGTGAAATCAAACAAGCATAACAGATTCATGATGACAAGAAACGACTGTGTGTTAAAAACAGGCCTCCCACAGGCCTGCTGTCGACCCAAGAGCCTGCAGCCGGATGTCAGGATGATTAAACGCTCACTGACACCCAGATGGCTTGTGACTGACAGATGACCTACTCTGTTATTCAGGGTGACGGTGGGGGAAGAGGGCAGGTCCAAGGGGTGTACAATCATAAAAGATCCCCTACACGGACAACCACCTGGGCTTTTCCCGTCACATCCTGCTTGGGATATTCAAATTCCTTTTTGATGGATTCACACATTGCCTTGCATGTGTGTGTGTTTCCGTGTTTTGCAGGAGGTGTGGCTTGTGTCTTGCTAATGCTAGCTTCTCTAAAATTGCCCATTCAGTCTTTAAAATGTGTGTATGTTTATTCTTTGAATCGAACCCGCAACCTTTGTGCTACTCAAGCGAAGCTCTAACTGACGTACAGAAACAGACAGGAGACACACTGACCAGGTTATAGATGCCCAGCAGGAGTGCTTCGATGCAGCCGCTGCAGTGTGGGTCTCGCCCGGCGGTGACTGACAGATAACTCCACACCAGCTCCGGCAAAAACTGCAGAGTGAAGCGCTGAAGTCGAGGCTCACCACTGCGGTAAAACTCAAACAACTGATGACACACTGGCTCCAACAGCTGAAGATCAAAACAAACATGTTTTACAGGAATATTTCTTCCACACTACCAAATGAATCGACCACAGAAATTATTCTAGAAGTTAACAACATGATAAAGAGAAATTTGATTGGTTCAATATAGACAGGCTATGTTACTATTGGCTATCATTGGCTAATATTGTTTTCTGCCCGCCTTCACAGACATTATTACATCAACAGAATAAGAAAGTTGTTCAGATGGCTTATGAAGGCAAAATCTGTTTTCTTTCTTTGGCCAGAAAATTGTTTAAGAAAGTGATTTCATGTCGCCAACAACAGGCTTAGAGATAAACCAGCTTCAATATTTCTTGTATCTGCCTCACTGTTAGAAGGACAAAGCTTATCAAATTTCAGGGCCTGGTGTGATAGTGCTCGATTGTTTGAATGAAATCCCATAATGCATTGCTTCACAAGTCACACACACACAATCTTTTCTAAATTCAGCGTCTCTTTCTAGTATCATGACAGCCAGTTATAATCTGATGGTTCTGCCTGGAGTCGACACACCTAGTCTTTTGAAAAACAATTTCGTCAGTCATTGTTGTGATGTGGATGTTGCCACGACAACGGATGACATAACTGTGATATTGAAAGAAAGACGCTGAACAAACGCTGTTGCATCACCAAACTATGAAACAGGCGACTGAATCTTAGTAATATTGATTTATAAAAAACATTCATCGGTGTTGCTTTCACATTCATGCCCTGGAGTTACCATGAACAAACAGGAAACACAAGTTAAGCGTGCGGTCTCCACGGTTATATTCAAACAAAGTTAGTTTAGTTTAGTAAGCGTTACGTGTTCTGTGGTAAATTCGGGTGAAAGGTTATTTATGACAGATACGAAAAAAACAATATGGCTTTAAAAAGCTAGTTTTTTATGAAAGATTGATGGTGTTTTTGGACTTTTTGAAGCCGGTTATGAGATGTTTGCATTGTATGCAAAACAGTAGCCTAGAAACGATAATAAACTTCTGCTTTTGAGTTCCACAGTAGACAGTCACACAGGTTTGAAGACCACACGTTTGGGAAATCTAATTCTCGCTTGAGAAACAAGCATGAAAACAATTAAACTTACATCACTGTAGTTTTCTCGTATGACTTTGTAGAGCGCAGGAACCAAAGAACCTTTCTCCTTCAGAGAGGAGGCGTAGCCGGAGACGGCCGCTTCTGGTAGAGTCTGCAACACACAAACAGAAGAAACGCTCATGAGATATCTCCAGCTGGACCTCAGAGAGAAGATGGGATGAAGGATCTCGCACCTTAAACTCAGACAGCCACTCCTCCACCACACCTTGATCCATGGCTAACATCTTCCTTCATCGGTTTCCCGGAGGTTTTAACCTGAAACGCATCCAAACAAAAAAAAATCTTCTCAACCTGTTGTTCTTCTACATCATCCAGCTCTAATGCAGTAAACCCTGACAGAGGAGTTTAATCTACCCGGACCACCACGGCAGATGGGTTTACGGTATGGACAGCTTCATGGATTACAACGAAACCGAATTATTTTGGACACATGGCGCCACGCCACTCGACTGGCGTAAACATGATGTGATTGCAGGTTGTTCACAGTTGCCTGGCAGCTATTTTTGAATGCCAACAAAACCTGACATGTTTATATACCATCAATCATATATAATCTAGTCAAATCTATAAAAGCTATACATTACAGCCCCATTACAGCTGGTGTTAGCAACTGGAAAGCGTCTAAGTAACTGTTGTCTTAAAGGTACAGCGACTTTATCTAAATTAAGTTCTGGCATGCGGTAAGAAAGCAGATTAACATACTGTTACACAAAACCCCACCGACACTTTTACTCCACGATCACTGCAAATTAAATTAGGAGCTCACGGTTTAGCTTTATCTGCTTCTAAAAACACACACATTTATCTGGCTATCGGAATAACAACATACTGTAGACCTTTATTATTTTAATTTACAGTTTAGTGACTATATACAAACCCTCCACCAAACGCTTAAACCCTAATGCATTTTTTCAGGAGAAAAAACAAACAAAACAATAAAAATGTAAAGTTAATTTTACTACAAAAACCAAAATAGCTTTTATTTTTACGCAGTATGCAACCACTAGGCAACCGGCCAGAAGTTCACAACGCCCTAGCAACAGCATAGCAACAACCTGGCAACAGTTCTGCAATTTCTCACAGTTTCTTCAGAAAAATCTTGAAACGTTTTGCCCTTGAGAGAGAACATTTCTTGTTATCTGGGAACTCACATATACCAGCCAAAACCAAACACACACACACTCACAGTAAGCCTTCACACACACTTACTGTGTCCTCAGTTTTCTTTATTTCTGCTCTCATATGTTCTGTGTATCACCCCTCCATCCTCTCATCAAATCTCCCATGAGTCACTCTGCTCTGCGCAAAACCATTACAGCATTTATGTGAACGTCTCTCCACAGTCGTGTCTCTCAAACCCACTTTAATTACAACAGCCAGTACCCGACTGAAAGAGAGAGAGAGAGAGAGAGAATGAAGGAAAGAGTGAAAGAAAATGAGGATGAAGAATAGAAAGAGTGAGAGAACAAAAGAAACAGAGAAAGAGTGAAAGAGAGAGACTTTTGCAAACACACTCGTTTATTCGCAGCTTTATTGATTTCGCTAAATCAAGTCTTCTAACTGTAAAACAGTGTGTGTGTGTGTGTGTGATCCCTAACACAAGCTATTGGATTAATCGCTGGCAGTGCCAAGATCCACTTTCCGCTTTGGGAAACAGATTTTGCTTGTTTCCTTCTATGGTGCCTGAAGTGATTCAGAGACGTGGGGTTATTTTAAACATTCAGCGTCTGAGAGACCGTTTCTAGATTTCGCCGCAGAGAAGAGGAGGACTGGACTGAAAAGCGGAAAAAAATCTCTGACTGGATGTTTTCGGTTCGCTTGTTTAATTATTAACCAACAAAGCTTTAACTTTACCTGACGTGTCATTTGAGGAATTTAAATATGGCCGACCTTTTACCTTACAGAGGAAGAAATGATATCCACCACCAATCTGATTCTAGAACAGAAATCTGTCGTTCAAGTGGTGATTAAACTATAAGCTGACAGATGGAAACCACAGTGTGAGTGTGTGAGAGAGAGGGAGAGAGAGAGTGTGTGTATGACAGAGATAGATAGATAGATGATAGATAGATAGATAGATAGATAGATAGATAGATAGATAGATAGATAGACAGATAGATAGAGACAGAGAGAGAGAGACAGAGAGAGAGAGAGCTAGAGAGAGACAGAGAGCGCTAGAGAGAGACAGAGAGACAGAGAGAGAGAAAGCTAGGGAAGAGATTTTTTTCCACTCTCAACTATTCTTCAACTTATTACTTGTTTGCAAAAGTTAATACCTTTTCAAAGCAAAAAAAAACTACAATCAAATTCAAAAGACCTGAAATAATATAATGTTCCTACCAATGTGCAGGAATGAGCTAAACCTGTCACAGGAAACAGGAAGTACAATCCACTCCCACCACAAGCCCCCATGGTCTCAGATTAGAACATGTCATAGATCTGTTTAGGGGGGATTACTGTTATACGGCGAGGTGGGTAACAATATTTACAAGAGCTTCTTTCACATTTGAATCCATCTGAATCGACAGCCATTATAAACATGTTTTATATGTCCTTCACAACAAACTAGCACCTAAACACATAAACTAGCACCTAAACACATTTCTGAGGCACATTACACTCAGTGGCATCACATAAAGACTGAAAACACGCAGTCTCTGCGCTCACATGGACGCTGCCCAACTCAGCGCAAAAGCAGCAGAAACCGTATCTGCCGTGGCATGAGCACAAGAAACGGGCCAGAACCGCAGTGACCCAGCGCCAGGCGGACGGAACATATTTTCAGCATGTGTCATGAAAGGATTCGGTGAATCAGACTCAAACACAGACATACAATCCCTGTGAGAAAACATACATGGTAAATCGTTTATATGCAGCACTTTTGATTACAATAAAAACTAAATTGTGTGTAGTTGCTGTATCCCATAATGCAACACGTTTAATCTCACCTTCAGTTTCCACTGTGAAATATTAAATAATATTTTCTTTGATCAATCGTGGACTCATTCTACTGTATTTAAAAACTTCTATTACACTAAATTAGATTAAAGAGATTGTCAGATGGGAGCCACTTAAATTAAGCTGAAATCTGTAACTATTTTGAATAAAAATGGATAAACGTCTGTTATTGAGCAAGTACGTAATGGATCTCCTTACATTAACTCGCTTCCCAACAGGAAATGTACAATAATGGTTTATAATTTAGGAAAATCTGTTTCAAACAGAGTTTGCATTAGAGAGAAAGTTACAGAAAGTGTTCTGTGGTCTTGTGAGAACGGTAATGTGCCGATTAAAACATTTATCCGTTTAAATGCTCTGATTAAAACGCCAACACAAACAGTAACTTGTGTGGCTTTACCTTAGACTGTTTTCTGATCAGAAACAAGAGCTTTAGACCCGGCTGCACCAGGGAAACGTATCATTACTGCTCGGCTTAACTCTTACTAACTTCAGACTCCTCAAACTGTCGCACATACTGGCAGAGACTCTGATTAAAGCCCACGGTACGGGTATGTGCCCCGCTGAGGGTGCGATATGTACCGGTGAGACACTAATGAGGGCTCTTACGCTCCCTGCTGACTAGGGAGCTCACAATATCCTGAACCCTTCACCACATACACAACCTCCACAACTACAGCGCTCGATACTGGAGGGCCTGCAGACAGATATAGACTTATACTAGATAACGTTTGTACCATTACAGTCATAATAAAAGCCTGCTGACATCTCATTTATCCAGTTTATATCATTTTTAAATTAATGTCAACATCAGTCGCTTTTCTCATAGCCACCCTAAGAGTATTCAGACTTCAAAACCATATAAACTATTATATACAATAATTTAACAATTTAATGAATAAAATAACATCTGTTGTGAGCAAAATATGGTGCAAAAAAGATATTTTATTGCTGCAAAAAGTCATTTTCAAGTGAAAAGCGTATTTAACATTAAAAACATATTGTGGCGCTTGATGGATTTATTTATCAAAAAATATGGATCATAAAAACTGAGCATAACAGAATCAAGCCACACTGGTAAATAAGAGGGTTTGTAAATTTAAAAGGATTTGTGACGTTAGCAAAAAAGTCTTTAAGACGGAGCAAGTTATTGCATTTTATTAATGAAGAAAACCATTTTCTTTGGAATATAAAATTGCACAAATCATTATTAACAAATATTAACAAATATCGTGACTCCAGAGGGGTCCTGTGTTCAGCTCAGGGGTCACGTCTGAGAAACATCAAACACTGAACATCTATCAAATCACTTCACACCTTAAAAACAAGAAACTGTCCGATGACTGTGTGATGCTGTGAGAATGACATGCCCGAGAACAAACTCAAAGCATGACACAACACCTTCAGGAAACCTGGAATGGCCAGGTAAAAAAAAAAAAAACAGGAAATCTGAAAGCAAAACAGGCAACCAACCATTTTATACCCGGGTTACATAACAGAAGAAGAAACAGTGACAGGAGCGAATCAGACCAGAGAATCAGACCAAAGACAGAAAATCCCACAGAACTGATGACATGCCTCAGCTTTCCTATTAGCAACAAACACCAGACCAGCATTAATCATCTAAAACGTTTCTGCTTAAAAACCCATTTAAAAAATGCTCCATTTATGTTCCACAAAAAATACAGGTTTGTAACAACATGAGGACGGATAAATAATGAGAGAATTTACTTTCTTTTGGGCATGACAATGAAACACACACACACATAATAAACTCCCATACAGCTTAACTCATTTCACACGATTCCCATGTCAGTTGTGTTACCATACACACCCAGAGCTGAGTGGAAAACTCTACACACACTAACTCAAGACGTCTGACTGCCGAGTGAGTGAGTGTGTGTGTGACTCACTCAAACACACACACACACGTACACACACATCTCCAGCTCTCCATATTTCCACAAACATTTCTGATTGCCCCTGACAGACACCGTGTTTGATTTGAAGTGTACTTACTGTGTCAAAAACTCTCAAGTCCAAACGACACAGAAAACTCCCAGCACACACACAGATCAGCTTTTCTCATTGCTCAAGCATTTCTCATTTCCTGTTTCAAACCCTCTAAGCCCCACCCACTCACACAGGCCTGACCGGCACTGACATGGCACAAGAGAACACAAGGACCAATCAGAACGCAGGAGGTCGTTTCTAAAGGGGTGTGACAGAAATCTGCCCTGTCTGCTTTAACCAGTAGTGGCGGTAGCAGACACATGTCCTGAAACACACACACACACACAAACAAACACACACAAACACACACTCCCACAAATACAGGGACTTTAAAAAAGAAAAACTGGGAACTAACATGATCTGACAAGATTCTTGCTTAAACATGCCCCCCGAGAGAAACGGTGACCCATCGGTGCTGAAAGTGACCCCAAAACACCCCTGAGGCGCCTGTTTTGTTAAATCCACAGATCTGAGTGGGCACTGCAGAGCCCATTAAAACACTTTTACTCCTACACAGAGCTGAATAATGGCAGGAAAGCCCATCTGCATGAGTTTATCAGCAGACTGGACGCGAGCGCGCTGGACTCTGAGCCTCAGGCGTTGATGGATTACATAAGAGCAACTCGGCTAACGGAACTCAGACATGAAGCCGAGATCGTGCAGAAGGATCAGGGACTGAATATTTCAACTAACGAAACGTCCTTTCCTTTCCTACTTAACTATTCCTCCAAAAACAGTTTAGAGTTTAGGGAAGTTCACAAACCATTTCCTTTTATTTTGAGTGTTAATATTTAAGATAATGTGTTGAAATAACAATTATAATAGTATAAAAGCAATATATTTATCAGTTATTATAAATATTATAAGTTAACAAGACATGTGTTTTTAAAACACGTCATGTCAATACAATCAGTGTCTTTCAATATTTATATAATATATACATACATAATTTTTAAATTCATTTTTAATCTTGGAGTAATAATTTCCCTCACTTTTCAGATCATCGCAATGCATTCTGGGAATGCATGCCACAGAGTTTGACTAAAACAAGGTATCTTAGAAGACAGCACAACTGCTCTCTTTAGGGAACAGCCTGCATCTATACTGGCTTAAAATGCTGTCTAGGTAGGGTAAATTAGGTACATTTTAGCAAAGGGACCTCAAGCAAACATCTGAAACCATCTTCTGGCCTCTGTAGACCCTGTAGTGTACACCCTGTTTCTGTCTCTTCACAACAATTTCTCTTTTCTGTTTACATAAGTTTATCTGTATGTTTTTGTCCAGCACACAATATATACACAGAAAACATCTCCACCAAGTTCCTCCAACCTAATGCAGAAGGTCTTTTGGAGATCTGATATCATGAGGCCTTAAAGCACAAACCAGCGATTGGAAACCTGAAAACATAAATCTGAATACCAACAATCCAGCCAATCAGAATGAAGCTTTCTGATTGGAGAAAGCTCCAGCAGTTTTTGTCAGGCAGTGTGTCTAAGGTGCTCTGATGGCTTTATTTGACAGATCTTTGGAAAAGCTTTTATTAAACACACACGAAGCGCCACACTAATGGACAGAAATCTCGACATAAAGACAGAGAGGTCAGAGTGTCTGAAAGGGTTCAGCTAACCTGAATACCGCCCACAAAGCACCAAATCTTTTTTTGCTCCACAGAGAAAGAAGTTTTTCATAAACCAAGAAACATCCTGACTGGAACCGAATTGCCCACCAGATGATGATTTGAAAGACAAGGTACATTTCCATTCTCTTTTGATAAAATTGATGCAATAAAACACCCGCAGAAAACTATTCTAGAAAACTACAAGAGACTCATTTGATGTCTCTGAGAAACATCTCAAAATGTTACGTGATGGCCGACAAGCTACAAGATGAACGCCCGGTATATTTCTCAGAGTGAAAAGCATGTCTTTTATATAACATCATATTTACAGCACAAATGCTGCTAGACTCCAGGCACCATTTGAAGAATTATACAACACAAACACACACACCGCGGCGTCTGTGTAACACTTCTTATAACAGAACAGCTTTCCTATTTAGTCTGTAAAATTCTGGGCGATGCGTGACAATCATCCATCAAAGCACCAGATCTGAGGAACATCTACGTCGTGACACTGACTGGCTGCCATACCAACATCTGACTATCATGACATGCAGATAGTTGCATGGTGAGGACTGAAGATGATCCGAGCCAATTCTGGTGATCACTGGAGGGCAGGTTTGAGTCCCTGGACCTCGAGGAACCGCCGGAGAACCTGTCAGCACCTATTAAACTCCACAAACTGATTTCCATATTTGCACTTCAGACTTGCACTTCAGTTTTTTACTGATGAACTGCCTGTTATGAATGCAGACCTCATGCGTTACACTGACAGTAATAAATCCACCCTGCACCTCATTCAGACATTAATACCGCTTCAAGTGCATCTAAATAAAGTGCCATTTAAAGGTCAGCAGGGAGCAGACATCACATGACCCTTCAGGAAAATCCAAACCACAGAAACTCTCTAAACAAAATCAATATCACACCCCACAGCGATCTGACTATGGGCATGAAGTCAACATTGCATCTTATTCTGCCCACTTACAGTTTAATTCTTATCAACACACAAATATTGACGAATGACACAAACGCAATATTGACGCAACTCTATTCAGCCATCAGAGAAAATGGACGTCTTGATTTTCTGCAGTTGTGCAAACAAACCCTTTGTGCACCATGTTTCTTATTATTACACAAGTGGATTTTCTCACGTGGTGGGATCGTTTCCTTATAGCATCGTAATGACTTTCGAAACAGTCCGATCTCCTGCCCTGCACTGACGAAAGGAAACAATATGACTGATGCATGCAGAACTCATATTCAGACACACACACACACACACACACAGTGTACATGCAGGTAGACACACACAAATATACATATATTCAACATCATATATTCAAACATATATTCATATATCATATTCAAACAATCATATATTCAAACACATACACACTCCATAAAATACACACAGAACAAGCATTCAAACACAATTGCATGCATGCACTGAAATACTCAAACAAAGCCATTCACGTGTGGGTACTTAAAAACCTTTGCACACATTGCATATGAACGCATACACACACACACACACACACACACACACAATCTAACACATATATACACATGCAAACTTACAATGGCACACAGCAGGCGTGCGCGCGTGCACATTTACTGTCTGACAGCGCTTGCATTGTAAACTGCGTTGCCAACTTGTGTTGCCTTAAACACCACATGCAATATCTGAATATCTGCCCTTCATTTACCCTTCAAATGCCCCTTATCCGTACAAACACACATGAAGTTTCTATTCACATGCATGACTTTAATAATCAGAGATGCGTTGATACGCTCAGTTTCATTACACGCGCGCGAACTACGCGCGCACACAAGACAAAATAAAGGTCACGCGCACCTAACATTGAAGTATTTACTCACTTATCATTGTATTTGCACAGACTTTCTTCTTTAAGTCGCGGTTACTCCATAAATGCGCTGAAAACTGACACGCGCGCGCGAGACCTTCAGCAGTACTTCACACGCTTCACTCTAACTGCGGTCAGTTAGAATTTATGATTGACAGCCGCGCCGACCAATAGCGGAGGAGAATATAAAACCTCGCGTCGCGTCCACAAATAGCAGCCAATCAAATTAGGCCGGAACCGGTACTTCGCGGTTTCCACTAGCGCGGTAGGTTGTGTCTGCCGTAAGTAACATTACATATGTGCAGTAATGTCTCATAAATCATGTGTTATTCATGACGAAATAAACAGAGTTTGGGTAAAAATCATATTATATAAGTGTAGCCCTCTTGACTTAATAAAAGGGGCACTTTGATTATTTAATAAAGTTCTCAACAAATAAAAACCTGATGGACTTGGGTACAATTAGGAATTACTGTATATAATAATACAATGACACTATATATGCATATATACACATAAGCAAATTAACATAACAGATATTACCATAGCAGAAGGTGCAAACACACTATAGTCTTATGTGCTTTTTTAAATAACGTGTAATTCTTTTGCAAGCATGTTTCATGGTTAAATTATCAACAAATGTTAAGTTCAGTCTCTTTATTGTATAAAAAGCAGTTATACAGTGTTTAAAAATGTTTAAAGTGTAAAATTAAAACAATGTGTTTATTTAACAGGTCCAGTAGAGCCATTTCTGTTTAACTATTCAACAAAATACATCTAACAAGAAAGCTTTCCATGCTAACAGCCTCAAGATTGTTTTTAGCTTTAATGTAACATAGATCAATATTTATTTTTCATTATATTCAAACCACAAAGAGCCACTAAAGGGCCACAGCATTTAAAACTCTTTAATCTCCTCGATTCATATGAACGAAACACAGTTTTAAAATGATCTGCACAATTTTAATTAAAAGAAAAAACATGCAGATTTATTAACTGGTACCTTTGCCTCAAATGTTGTGAATCATATTCTTATACATTGTGAAAAATACTTATGTATTCCATATACTAGACTATATGTACATATATACTATACTATAGATACTATATGTATAACTATATATTACGGCTCACTAAATCAACAGGATCTCACCTATATTAAGGGCAGTAATCACACTCCAAACTACGAATTCTGTCTCCAAGTTCTGTATTTCTGTTCCTTTATTTTATCATTGTTGCCAAACTGGTCAAACTCTGTTGTCAACTGTGATCAAGACACTATTGGGTTAAAACCAATTTTTTTTCAGTTTTTACTTTTAGCCTCCTAACATGTCAATCTTACAAATTGATAGCTTTTAAATAATGTCAAAATGGACACAACACACCTTGGTCAGCTGAGATTATATACCTGAAAGATGATGTGTGCCATTGTTTTGATGTTACAATACTTCCTCCAAATATCAACAATGTGTAGGTTAATTGATTCCTCTTACAACACGAGACACAATGCGTCTCTGTGGGGCTTTCAAATCATTGCTTTGTTTGAGCATTTTGGCCAGTCCAACACTGTCACACTGCCTTAACCAATGGGGTGTCATTAAAGTGGGGCTAACTGTTTGTGAGGAGAAATAAAACAGAATTCTCCTCAGAAAACCTGTTTAAAAATATTTTGCATTGCATTTGGTGAGATTAACAGTGAGACACACTTTATACTTTAACTTTATAGCTTCAGATTTGAATTTATGCTCCCTAATTGCTGCAACAATTTTCCCACTTGTGAATACATTTGTTTACTGTAGACTGTTGTTTTAATATTATTCTTCATATCACCAAATAATAGTTTAGCAATAATAATAATAGCTTGTGCTGTATACCACAGTTTCTTATTTCTATTTTTAATCACCCGGTAATTCCAACCAGCTGTGCCACTTCCTTCAGAAGATCCCTGGCCTCATTCCTGCATTTTGGACTCAGTTCTTTAGCTCTTTTCACCTCTTTGAAGTTTTCCTTCAGGTTGTCTACCAGCCTTATCCGCTCCTGGTGACTTGACGCATCTTCAACCTGTTTGATGATGGTTTCCTCAGCCCTCAGTAGCGAATCAATCATCTCCTGGAGTTTAGGGCCTCCAGACAGGACATGCTTGGCAGCTTTGCTCAACTCTGTTACATCCTCTTTTGTCTTCTTCAGTTTGTCTGGGATGTCCGTTTCTGAATTGACCTCTAGAGTGAAGTCATATCCTGCAACCTTCAGACCGATGTGTGGCTGATCTGATAAATGGAAATGGAGACACAAAATTGATTGGAAAAGAGCCAAAGATCTAAAGATCTTCCTCTGAAGGTTACAGGTTTGTGGAGCAGTACGTTTCATTCATTTCCGGTTGTGATTCTGATCATGAAAAATACTTTGTTATTCATTTATCTATTTGTAAAATCTCAATGAAAAGAACACAGTATTTAATACAACTGCATTAACATGGAGGAAAATACATTATGTAGCAAAAACGAAACAAGCGAACACCTACAAAAACACCTGAATTTCTATATATCAGATCATAATAACATGACAACATGTTATTGTTATTGTTGTTATTGACAGTATGTTACAGAGGAAACAGTATTAGGATGCTACCAAATAACAAATTACTAAATGCAAAATTGTAAAGTGATAAACTATTTATAATGACATGTTATGTTGCTGTGAATCAAGGAAGGAGATCATTTTGAACCCTGATCTGTTGGACACTTGCTTAATAACTAATTTTGTTCATTTTTAACCCAAAACGTCACTGTTTGCACCTTTAAAATATTCTGTTGGTGTGGTGGTCCCCCAGACAGATTGTGCCCCCTGCTGGCTGTGACTCTGTGGTCTCACCATGTTCCTCTGTCATTTTCCTCAGGCACTGTGACAAACTGGCATCAGTGGACAACTGGTAGCGAGCCGAGATGGTCTGAAGCGTTGTCTTCATATCGTCATAGTGCTTCTGCTGTTTGTTGAACGTTTCTGCAACATCCTTGAAACGTAAGTCAAGGTCGGGAATGTTAACATGCCGGACAGTGAAGCTGCCTGTCTTCTGACCCCTGCCTGCAAGAACCCAAATATTAAACGTGAGCCAGAGATGGATCTGAACAAATGACATGCATGTACCAAACACTTCCTGAAATAAACCATAACCAGCATCCGTGAGCTCAGACTGACCGGTACCGGTCGGGTTTGTTCTTGCAGATTCTGGCTGATGCAGCAAAGGTCGCCTCTGAAAGTGATATAAAATAATACTTAGAGAACAAATGCATCACTGAAGAAACATGCAGAAGATGTTTGAAATGCTTTATGAACTTTATGTTGGTGTTTTGATTTATTAATGTGGTGAGAAGAATAACAGCATCGACGCTTAACACAACTTAATACAAAAAAAATACAAACTGTTTACCACATTTGTTTTGTTCACGCTTTTGAACGCAACTGAACATTAGACAAGAGGAACGATGTTATATACTTATAATGCTGTAATCGTTCAGCTTCTCTCCCTAATCCTTCGTAATATCTGCTTCACAGATGACCTACTTTACAGAACAAATCAAAGGTTTGTTCTAGACCCCCGGAGCGTGAAAACACAGTATTAAACATCCATTGGATGAACATATAGCATCTCAATATAGTGAATCTATTATAAATCTTCCTAAACTATGAAACGTAATATTCAAGGTTCCTGTCTCCCAGCATTACTGCGTCGGACGGTAAACTTTAATAAACAGAAACTTTTTTAATCCAACTTTGTAAAACAACCATCAGACAAGAGTCCTACCTCTGCATCCTGTCTGGGAGAAGAAAAACAACAACATCCCATTTTTCACAATGTTGGATTTTTCAATCCCAAGAAAAACTTAAAGCGAAAGCTGGACCTACATTATTACGTCATGGTCATACGCTCCGTCCCACGTGACCGATAGGTGCGTTTCACCTGTTTACTTTTAACCTTAAGTTTCAATTCCAGAAAATAATCGATGCAACTCGTTTAGATTATTATTATGTGTAAATGTTTCTTTGTCTAATGGTTTAAGTTGCATATGCTTTGAATCATATTTATGTGTTTTAATGCTTGGACAATAACACCATTTAAAAAAATGCAGATTTTTTAAAAGATAAGACAATCTTTTCAAACTCGTTTTACTGCCTGGAGATTGTATTACAGGTCCATACAGCAGCGTTTGCTATTATTTTACGTTTGGTCCACCGTTTAAAGGGACAAATAAAGTGACTTCAATGTGATTTTAAAAATGCGGTGTAAATACAGCAAATGTGGCGCAAAATGTCTATTTACTGAAGTATTTAAAGCAAAAGTTTCGCAAAGGATTTGCCCATAATTTTTATTTTTTACATGACCTGAAGAATTTCTATAGTGGTGTCTAGGGGGCGCTATTGAATCACTTTTGCTCACCGTGGTTTTACAGAAAGCCTTTTTTTAATCTTTCAGCTTTTAAAAGTACGTATTGTTCTACAATAATTGCTTTATGTATTTTTTCAGGCACTGAATAAGATCTGTGCACTCCCAAGAAAACAAAAGACTGGCATTGGCTTTGAGACACAATCTTGGCCAATCTACCATAATAGTTATAATCATGAAATATCATGTCAGTCTACAAAAGTGCTTGTGTGAAAAAGTAACCCGTCATTTTAACAATCAAGCTGTGAGGATCTGAGACCTGATGGGTAACGTGTAACTTCAAGATATTGCAGCTGCACCTGTGCTATAGATGTGCAGAAATAGCTTTCAACGCTTTGCTTCAGAAGAAATGAAGTTAAAACGCTAGAAACTGGAGAAACTCGCATTTGTAGTTATGCAATAATGGCCCAAAATTAAATTATACCCAAGATACATTCACTATTAAAAGCAACTCAATGGGCCCATATGATGACCCTACATGGTGCCTCTATAGCCCCTAAGATGCAGAAACATGACGTCATGATGTCTAGGTAGACAGCTTGCTAGGGACTGACCCACATTAATGTTAAAACTGAGTGGACACCTCAACATTAGACCTAAGACGGGCACAAATGTTGTCTACACGTGCAGTTTCACAAGGTTATCACCAAAAACGCCTTTTGCAAGCACCCATGAAACCTGTCGCCCAGTTAGGCAGCTTACAATGCTTCTGAGACAAAACCACCGGCTTGGCTTTGACTTTGAGTGCCAAGTGCTCGGAAACACAAAAGAAGGCGAGCTAAACAAAGCTTAAGCAGCTGTTTGTAATTTGCCTGCTTTATTCGCTGCTCACAAACAGCCGCTACCTGCTGTGAAACTGGCGCGCTGAGCGGGCGGCCCGCGCGCACCGTATCATTTCGCTGTCATCCGCGCGCCCGCGCGCCCGGCCGCCGAGCGCGTAAGTGAAGGTTTGCGGAATAAAGGAGTTTTGACGGGCGACGTCTCCGGATGCAGGTGCTTGTGCTGACAAACGAGGAAAGGCGCCTCGCTAGGTGCCAATTGAGCAGAAAAATTAAAAGAGCTGCAGAAATGAGACAGACATTATTTGTGGGCGACGAGTTGCTCATCCAGCGAT
>JBAJNP010005793.1:0-27749 GCA_036877545.1 Yasuhikotakia modesta
TAAACGTGTTTATTTGTTATTTAATACAAATCTAATATTTTTATATGAAGTGTAAAAATAAAATTAAAGGACTAAAGCAGCAGCAGAAGAAGGGATGATCTCGCTTTAAACGCTATACGGCTCGCTGAACTCTCGCGATGACTGCTTCGGACGAGATCACAGCACGGAAAAATGACGTCTTGTCAACAACACTAACAAAGTGCAAAAGGTATTTAAACGTATTTTACGCTATTCTTGTTCAGCCGATTTGCGTTTTATAATAAAAACAGCGTTTGTGTTTACCTCGCTTGCTTGTTATGTCTATGCGTTAACACTGACGTTACTGCGTTAGACATTTATGCTTTGATGTTAGTAGCTCAATGCAAAGCTAAATAATAAGCGTGTATCCGCTATGTTAATACTGTATGGTTATATTTTAATGAGTCGCTCATTGTTTACTATATATGGTATTTGATTTGATTAGAATAATGCTAAAATATGTAATGCATGTTTGACAGACGTATGTGGTTCATTTACAACAATGTTATGTTTCTTTTTTGTCTCATATATACGTGAATATTGTTAGCAGCATGTCCCAAAGCCATACTAAGTAGCCTCAGTGCCTGCATTTCACTGTCCCCATGGCAACCCCTCCTTTGGCCCCGTTTCCTGGGCAACAGGCTCAGGCAGCTCGGGATGTGAACACAGCCTCACTATGTCGGATTGGACAGGAGACAGTGCAGGACATCGTCTTACGTACCATGGAGATCTTTCAGCTGCTGAGGAACATGCAAGTAAGTTCATTCCATCAAAGACTACATATCTACAGTTGTCACCTGTCTGTCTGCTTTGATCAACTCTCTTTCTTCATGTCCTGTCCCTCAGCTTCCGAATGGAGTGACCTATCATCCTAACACTCATCAGGACCGGTTGGGAAAACTGCAGGAACACTTACGGATGCTCTCAGTTCTTTTTCGGAAGCTGCGTTTAGTTTATGACAAATGCAATGAGAATTGTGCCGGTTTGGACCCGATACCTCCTGAGGTGAGATTCTTTCTCTCTTTTACTCTCTCTTAGGTTTTTTAGAGGAAGCAGTTAAGTTATTGTTGAATGGTTAATAGTTCACCAAAAATTTACCAAATATACAATGTGTATGCATTTAACACACACTAAATAAGTAAATAATGAGAGAATACTAATTACAGGGTGATTTTTGTCTTTAATGATCTACAGTTATTATCACCATTACTTTCTATTATTGTCTGAGTTTGAAACAAACAATTTAAATATTTATATGTTCAGTATGTAGTTTTAAAACCCAGAAGAGAATCAGTCTTTTTAGGCTCATCTCGTAAGCCTTTATTGTAGTGAATACATTTTTTAAATACTAATTATGTAGTAACTGAAAGTTGTCCACTTAAATAAGTGGAGCTTGAATAGTTGGTTGTGGATTTATTTGATCTTGTACAACAGAGAATTCTCCACATCCACAACATGTGTTTGCCTGCAAACTTTTAATGAGTGCACATTGTGAGAGCTTGATGCTCAGAATTTTTACAATTCCTTTCAAGTCACAGTGGAGAAAACATCCTTGAATAATGTTGTGGTCTCGGCCTTCCATTAGCATTGAAGTGATATAGAGATTCAGCCCAACAGAGATTCTCACTGGCTCAGTTTGGTTCCCCAAAAGAGCTTTTATTGACATCAAGTCTGGATTTGTAAAGAAAAAGCTTTTTAGGAACCCGAATGTTTTTGAGATCTTCTGAAGTGCTGCTGTGGTTTCTGAGAGTGAGACTCCCACAGAAACATCTGGAGTCAAATATAACGTTTAAACTGAAGCTGTGATGGGAAGAAAAATGTGATTTAGAATCTAGAAAACAAATGCAATGTGGATCTAGGGAAGTGTGAGTGATTTAAACCAATCTATCATTTATAAAATGTAATATATTTAAGCAAGTATGCATCTTCTGTGGATGGTGAATGCAATGATTATTATTTATGCATTTATGTGTTGGAGGGGGCGTGGCTTTGGATTGCTGTGAAGGGAGTGGAGGCACCTATGTCTTTAAAGCTAGCTTGCTGTTACTAGCCTCCTTGAAATCGCCAACCTTAGGTTTAAGTTACTGTGATTATCTTAAACACAATCATGCTTTAGGGTTACTATGCCAGTGAGGCTTGTTGTAAAACATGCTTTATTTATAAGGACCAATGCAGGGTTCTGTAAATCATAGCAGCAGTTTTCCATCATAGTTTAGCAGTGACACATGCCAGATTCACTGTAGTCTGTATCCTCCACAATTTAGTCCTTAAAAACTGAAAGACAGGCCGTTGCAGTGTGCAGATTGCATTTGGTTTAGTGTTTGTAACCATTTGTGCCATTACCTTATTTGCATCACTCATGCTGAAACCATGCCAACAGTGTGTTCAAATAAATCACTACATGTGCCGCATTTTAATTCAGGATAAACTTCCTGTTTAGAGTTGGAACGGATGCAGAATTGGTCTGTTGAGTCCTTCAAACCAGTCGTTCATGCTAGCTTTTCTCTTTTATTGAGGACAGCTCTGGAATAAAGTCGTTAAATCTGCTGTAACGTCAACTGGAGGGTATGAACAACAGCCTAGAGAGTTGAACATTCAGACATCTTCCTTCTCATTAGCAGGAAAAAAGGCCCTACGCTCAGAGGATATTTATTTTGGCTCTGCCTGTCTTGTTTAGATTTCAGGTGTTCTTTGCGCTCCTGCGATGATGCTTTCTCTCCAAACAGGAAGTGCGGTAATGGAGTCAGTGGCGTTACCTCATCACCTCGCTCATTAGCTGCAGCGTTTGGTAATGAACAGCTGGCAAATTCACTGGTGTCAGCGTTTTCCAGCCCAGGCAATCACCGGCTCCCAACAGTGGAATTTCCTGCATGGGGAAAGCGAAGTAGCCGTGTCATTTCATTTACCACCTCACTTTTTCCATCCACTTCAGTCCCCTCAAAGTAATCAACCCGAGTGAACTGCGCAGAAGAATTTATTTCAGCCGGTTGGCAGACGGCATCCATCTTTCAGTGCCTGGGCCCTGAGTAATGTGTTGTTTGCGTTATATTAACCAGTTGGCTCTTTTCTGCTCTGTTTACTGCCAACAGGTGGGCACCTTTGGAAACCCAACGTTTGTTGGCTGAAAGATCATATTGTGTTCCTGTTTTCTTTTTGGAATTCTGTAGACCTACAGTAAAGAGCACAAACCTAATGAATTCACAATCCTAAAACACAATCCCGCAGCTCCGGCTTCTCTTATGCTGTGCCTGTGGTTCTCTGCATTCTTTTCCTTGACAAATCTGCCAGGGGCTTTTTTTCTGCTTTTTCTTTCCCTTGCATTTCACATGATCCGATTTTTCCTTTTTTGCTTCTCAGTTGGCATGTGACAGCCCGAAGCCTGTAAGGTCTGTTCTTGAAACCGCAGACCCGCAAAATATGAGTGATTATACTGAATTCAGAATGACTGCCTTTATTTTTCTGTTGCTTGCTGAAATTATACATCATTTAAAGCCATTCATTGCTTCCTTTTCCACCGCTATGAGAGTGTGTGTGTTCATGGAATGAATGTAGTCAGACTTGAACATAGTGAGATGTTTACATTTAATAAAATTGTATCTGTGATTAGATCTGCATTGTAAATCGTGCTGTCACGTCAAATCATTTTTATGTAATGGCAGTCTCGGGTTTGCCAGTCTAAATGTTTGCCCTTGTGGCTCCTGTAGCTTTGCGTTTGCAACACAGTGTGATTTCAATTCAGAGTGACAAAGTGTGTAAGTTGCTTTGGATAAAGGTGTCTGTTAAACACACAAATGTCCAGATTGAAGTTTTAAATGCTGCTCAAATAAATGCAGCATTCATCTTAACAGTAACACCATTTAAAAAGTTTTTATTGAAAGTTCTGGAAAGCATTTTTTTAGGGCTGTTATGACAACAGTCATAGAAAATAAAGCTGCTTTCATCTCCCAGTGCAGAAATGTTTCCCCGTCCACAACACCAGCAGGTGTCACTGTGACGTTAAAGCAGAGAGCTCTTCATCTCAGACCGCTGGCTATTGGCAAGGTCACAGAATGATGGAACCTCAAGAAAAAATGAGTCACTTCATTCTCAGGATCTCAGACAGTATATATGGGTAGAAATATTCAAACCTTTGTCTTGCTGTCAACTGAGGAATGCAGAAATTCATAACAAAGGCTGAAATTTGAAGGTGCACCTTTCTACAAATTCCTTGCCAGGTTGTCGAGGAACTCAAAGCATGTGCAAGGTTGTAAAACACGAGGTTGTATGCGAGGTTTCAAACAACTTTATTTGAAAACCAAAGAGCAGTGTCTGATGAGTGTATTATTACACAG
This sequence comes from Yasuhikotakia modesta, assembly GCA_036877545.1. Taxonomy (NCBI): domain Eukaryota; kingdom Metazoa; phylum Chordata; class Actinopteri; order Cypriniformes; family Botiidae; genus Yasuhikotakia; species Yasuhikotakia modesta. The sequence goes on from JBAJNP010005793.1 coordinate 4,350, forward strand.
CGTAGCAGAGATGGAAGTTATGTTTGTAAAACCTTAAACCTAAGATCTGGTGTTTTGGATATCTCTGTAAAGGCTTTCAATAAAAGCCTTCTGAATTATGCAGCATTCCATTTACTGTGGCCTCACCAGGTTGTTAAAACCATCATCTCTTAAGCTCCTGTGTAGTTTAGACAATTGCACGACTCGGTCACTACAATCATTGTTGGCATGAATATATTGTGGTTTGTCTTCAGGTAATGGTGACATTTTAAAGATGCAATAAGCGATTTTTGTTATTTGGTATTTATGAAGAAAACCAAAATAATACTGCAAATGAACAAACAAGCATATTTATTCAGCGCAAAACAGAATGTCAAGAAGAAATGAGGCATTTTCCTCTTTTGTTCTTATCTCTGTTTCTAAGATCTGCTGATGTCCATCTTGTGCACTGAACTCTCCTCCCCATTGTTAGAAGACACGCCCCTTAACTACCTGCTAGCTTCAGATGTAGACTGATGCACTTTTCAAAAGCATTTTTCAAAAATCACTTCTTGCAGCTTCAACTTTAATTCAGGGTCCTTGTCTTCAAGACTGCCTAAAGTAAAAACAAACTATCAGAATTAACGTTTCTGTTCACAAATATCACCGTATTCCTTTTGTTCTTTCTGTATAAGTCATCTTTGCAGAAAGAAACCAGGTTGCTTGTGGCAAGCAGATAATCAAATGAATATTCCACCGTCTCAAGCTTGTTTTCATTGGTGGGATTTCTACAGTGCCTTATTCAACTACAGCTGAACTGCATTAAAAATACATTAGGGCTTTTCTTGAACTAGCGCAGCAAAGCCCTGTGGGTAGTGGTAGCTAGTAGTAAGAAAGGTTGCAGGTTCAAACCCCTGAGGGGGAGTCTTACATGAACTGGAGAATTACTGTGATCCCCTCATCATCATCATCATCATTATGCCCCTGAGAAAGGCACCTTTTCCAGAGGGCTCCATGCAGCACATTTATTACATGTCATTTTGAATGAAAGAAATGTGAGGTAAAACATGAACTAATACAGATTTTCTGCACTTGAAAAAGAATGTCAAGCTTTGAAATCACTTTATTTTCAGATTAAAGGTGCCGTAAGTGATTTAAGTGCTGTGTTAGACTCCGCCCCACTAATTACGTGTCAGCAAAAATGTGACAAATGATTGACAGGCCAAAAGAATTTTCTGATTGGCTAAAGGATGTGTCACTGCCCTGACCTTTTTAGTTAATTGCTAAACTGAATTTTAAAAATGTTATGCTAGTTAGTTAAAAATAACTTAAGGTTTAGACAACTGTGAAGGCAGTTAACCATTGTCACAAGATTATATAGTCAATATTCATTCATCAAAATTGTAATAGTTAAATTCTTTGCAGTATGTTTATATGAATGCAAGCAGTAATTGTATCCATGTAAATCTGGTATTGATTGCTTCTGTCTTTTTTCAGCAACTTATTCCCTACGTGGAGGACGACAGCTCTAAACTGGACGACCGTGCAGCCAATCAGATGCGAGCAGCCAGTGAAGAGAGAAGAGAAGTACTGGAAGTTAATAAGGTTAGGACTGTAAAAAAACATGAAACAGGCCATTGTGCAGATTACAGAGATCTTGTTCTCAATCTGTTTACAGTGTTCATTAAAACGGTAAAAGATATCTGTAGCATTCACTCGTATAATGAATCCGTGGTATTTGAAAACAGACCCGGTGGCTGTCTACCAGAAATTTCTGCACTTTCTTGCAGCCAAAGCGAAACGATCTCGCCCTAATAGGGCGATGTTCTTTCCACACTCCTCTCTGCCATCGAGACGGCCTTATTAAAACTACAGCATGCTCATGAAAGGCAGGCGGCACGGAAATGCTCATGCGACAAGGGCCCTGGAGCTTTTCGTCGGCCAAATAGCCAGCTGCAAATAACACGCTGTTTGAGGAGCCCATGCTGGGGAATAAAGAACGTCAAACTCATGGGAGGTCAAGGTTACATCAGAATGTGGGAAGCAGATGTGCTACAGCTCCACAGCATCTGCCCGTGTGGCGGCAGCCAGCTGTGCTCCAAGATACGGGGCGATTGAATTTGGGCGGCGGTGCAGAGGATTGATGGAGTAATGGAGGGATTGATGGGCTGTTTATATGCATGTGCACAGAATCTGAGAGTTGAGAGATCAGGTACTGTAGATGGATGCATGGATGCGGATTGAGTGTTTTGTGGGTTTGGAGTTGTGGTAGTGATGCTAGCGGAGGTGACTCTCCAATCAGGGACAGTTTTATAGTAACTTCATCCAGGTTTAAAGATTTATCACGTCTTAGAATTAAAATACAAACGTGGCTTTGGAATTTGTGTGTGTAGATTATTGCTGTTTTATGTGATGGTAATGTTATGTTTTTAGTTTTTTGGTGAAAATGTTTTATTAGGATTATTTTGGATTACATGAATATATATAAACATGATATTTAATTTAAAATGCAAATTTCTTAAATTTTAAAAACTTTTTGGGGGAACTGTTTCAAATGTATTTTTTTGTAGAAAAAGTGACTAAAAAGAAAAAACAGAATGTCTTTGATTTATTTGAGGTTAAAGTTAAAATGTCTGGGAAGGACCAGCCTAAAGACTTTTAAATGAGTAAAAAGCAATTAAGAGACACAATGAAAAATTAAAGAAGTTCTAATCTGCCCTTTAAATTATTGAAATGATTTTATTGAAGATGTTTTTATTTAAAATCATACTAGGGGACAAAAAAGTATTTCTAATGGAAAAATCTCACAGTAATGAATGGATGGATGAACAGAAAGATAGACAGAAATGGACGCAGGGAAAGTAATGAGGCAATAGATGATTGAAAATTAGCACTCAGGTCAGTTTGTTGAGACATAATGGTGGCTGGCTGTCTGACTCATCTCATTGCAGGACAGGTTGCGCATTGTAATAGAGTTGTTTCATTGTCCTGTTGATTGAATGCCGTCATTTCCTGTGCCGGTGGCGCTTGGGCCTGATTTAGTGAAGCCTGTTGGTGCTTCTCAAGTTGGTGAAGTGGTTGAGAGATGTATGGGGTAAGTGTGGTAATACCCCATTGCTTTATGGGACGTCCTGTCTCTGAATGATCACCCTGCTCTTGTTATCTGTCGATTGGGGTAATTGCTGTTTGTCAGGCCTTGGCTGAACAATGGACCTGCGATCTATAGCTCCAGAAATTGGCCTTCATCACTGTGACTGATCTGTCTTCACACATCTTGCGTGTGTTCTGGAGTTTTATTGTAGCGTTCGCTCTTATAATTCATTAGCCACATAACTGAATGCCCGCAGCCTGCTTTGTTTTTACTTTCGTTTCTTTAAAGCCAAATCTCTGAGGTGTAATGGATGGCGTATTTTAGCATTCCAGAAATGAATCCACTAAATTTCGGTGCAATTTGGAGAGAAAACAACAGCGCAAATTGTCTAGCACAAGAAAAGGCCATCGACGAAAATGAGCGCAAGTGTGAAAAATGCATTTACTGACTCATGAGTACAATTTACCTCCTTCTAGTCTGTCACCCCCCGCCCTCCTTTTTGACTCCCATGAAGGTCTCTAACTGCTCTGGTGAGAGACCGAGGGGCCCTTGGGGGTCCCACAGATGTGTGAGGCCATCCAAAGGTCCCCTGTATTTGAGGCACTGTCAGTCCGTCCAGGCAAAGCGCTTTGATTGAATACTGCTCTAACTGTTAATAAATTCCTGTCACAGCCCATTAAGAAGGCCTTGGAGAGATGGCTGCTCTCATTTATTCTCCACCACTCTTTTATTTCCCCCCCTAAGCTCCCTCTCTCTCTCTTTCTCCCTTGCTCGTCCCCCCTTCAATGTTTTTTTTAATACCCTGTTAATTACCCCGTCTGTCCTTTTTATTCAAATGAGAAAGTGAGAAATGTGAGGAGAATGTTTGTAATTTCAAATGGGCCCCTCAGAAGGCAGATACCATGAGCGTAGTCAACAGCAGCGGCGGCAGTAGCAACGTTCGCTCTTATCTTCGGAGCGGGGCTGGGGCTGAGGGGCCGTGCCGGAGCTGTGCTCCGATAAACAAACACGGCAAACTGTAATGAGGCGAGTTTGTAGTCCGCGTACACACGCGCATATGCTAGCGTGAACGGCCCGCTCGCGGGAGGCACTCAATTCTCCACATGGTTAGTCAGTTCATATGTCATCCATTAGAACAGGTTTGCCGGCCAGAGGCGTTTTAATTGGTGCACGCGGGGTCAGGGAGGAAGGCCCAGCATGCTCGGGGCATGGAAAAAGGGGCGCGCTGAAAATAGAAAATGTTTCGCTGTGGTTCATTGCTCTTGAGGTTGAGGAATTGCTATTTGTTTTCCTGCTATGACTTTGCACCCACGTACGAATAATTAAGGTGTTTTTCACTTGACGGTTATATTAACATTTCAGCAGAGAATTAAAGCCACTGTTAGTCTAGGGCTGGTTTAAAATCACAGCAAAAAAAATTCAAGGAAATGAGTTGTTTCACCTGCTGTGAATGCATCACAGTGACCAGTTCTCTTAAGGGAATTTAATTAACATTTACACATAGGATTATGAGAGTTGGGGGCGGAGCTATCTGTTCATCTGACTCTATATCATGACTGTCACTAGTCACTAGTGTTATGTAATCAATAATGTCACTATAATTTTTTAATTCTGTAGGTTATCCAGGTGGCACAGAACTGACATGGTTCACCTTTGAAGTTCAGTCACAGTCACTAGAAGTTCCTCCACAATATGAGTTATCAGATTATAAAGATTCACCCTCCATAGATCATTACACAAATTTGAACTGACACCGCTCTCGGATACGCACTTTTTTTGGCCTGCTACCCATGAGGGAATGTGATTTGGTTTCAAAACAAACCCTTTTTGTCTTCTCAGCCAAATCCAAAGTTTTCCCCTTTCTCCCATAAGATCCGAGAGGCTAAAATTACATCTCTCTGTGTTTGGGCTTTAAAATGGAATTACTGCTACACTTTCCCTGAAAGATTTCTATTGCTTGTTTTTTCTTTATGCAGCCTGGGAAGCGTTCATTGGAGCCAGATGTAATAAGTCCCTGACAGTCTGAGAGGAGATGAAAGAGTTTGCTGTAAAAGAGATGCAAAGACATGCCTGATTGGAAATCACTCGATCCTTTACTTAAAGAAAACCTAATTTAGTTTCTGCATTCCCTGAGTCAACATGAAATCAATATTTACTTATTTCTCATTTTAATGCATGTTCTAGGTATTGTGAGTGATTCATCAGTGCAGGTTATTCTAAATAAGAAATAGGACACCATTGCAGGTTTGCAGGTATACATCAAGTGCTTATTTGATCACCAAACCCCTATTTTTCAACCCCTTCATTTAATGCTTTTACAGTGTTAAAAAAAGATGTACAGGTTAAGTGTTGAATCACTGGATTGATTGCAGGCAAATATTGAAGCCAGTTTCTTGTGTTAGAGACATTTTGTAAGTTATAAAAAAACAACAGAATAAATTGCATTAATCCTGCATCATTGCTTTTTACAGTCCTTGTGATGTCACAACGAGGGGCGTGGCATATTTAAGCCTGATGTTTAGGCATGGCATATTTTATATGGTTTTTAAACAGATAACAGGAAATGACTTCATCCTCCATTGACATGATTTGGTTTCTCTGAAATGTTGCTGTCATGTTCCATCATCTCTTTTGCTCCTCCCCTGGTTCTTCATTCCAAAGCGTTCGTCCTTCAGCTCTGATCTGTGAAGATCTCCTCCCTTCATCTCCTTCTCAGTCTCCTCACAGCAGGGTGGGCTTTAGCTCCTCTTCGTTCCTCCGTCAACCTCCCACCTCCCACCTCCCCATCCACAATGTTCATCTCCGATTCGAAATGCTGCTTTGAAGATCCGATGAACTTTTCAACCTGAACATTGTGTATTTAATTGAGTTTGAGTTTTTGTTTATGAATTGCTCTGGTGGAACAAAAACAATGAGACGTCTGAGAGAGGAAAGGAGATCATTTGCAAATCATTTGCAACCCTATCGGTTTATATTAATGTGGTCGACGACCTACGTACGTACGACTGTGTTTATAGTGGCGGAGAGAGTGGGCAGGAAATGGTCATGGAGGGTTGATACAGGACTGTAAACAAAGTAACAATAAACAGCACAATCAATACCCGGGGCTGACAGCGGCCCGGTGTCGAAAGATTGCAAAAGGCTGTGGAGCAGAGCAGTAATCAATGGAGACAACCTTCAATACTGGTGACATTTCACATGCACCTTCACTGCTGCTTATACTCCTAATAACATATAAGAAATATTGATTTTTTTTATGGCGCTTGCTAGAGCAGCATATCTGCTTTGCTTTATCAAAACTCCAACCCTAAGCATTCAGTTTTGACATCGTCCCACACCATTTACTCTACAGACATGAGTTATATCTTATTTATTGAATTTTAAGCTATAGCCTGTTTTGCCTGTTTTCAGTTGTCCAAAAATGTCCACGGTTTTGGTTAAGGGGCATTTGAGTAATAATGCATGTCTTCTTTTTTTGTAGATTTCTGTCACTCAACGTTTGCCGCATTCTTGCCATCAGCAGTCCTCTCGTATAACACACAGCAGGCCATCTGGCTTCAGCTTTGATCAAAATAACAGCTGATGAAGCTGGTTAGCTTTTGCGTGTTCTGCAGTGAAACCAGTGACAACAGAACACACTGTCCACATCATTGTCCTTTAATAAAATAACGTGAGGTTTGATATATATTCAACACAAGAGAAGGACCTTTTGTGACAGTAAATGCACTTAAAAAAGCAGGTCTCAAAATTCTACTGTGGTGGCATCACGCAGGGTATGATGTCACCTGGATCAGAAGAAGGTGCCACCCTCTGCACTCTTCAGTCAGAGTAATCCCCTCGTTTCACTCTCAGACATTTACACTAGTAATTCCTGTTCAATCCGAGCGAGCAGAAATGCTGAAATGAGTCGAGACAGACGAGGCGGATTAGCCATGTGGCATCCAAGGTCAAACGGCTTTAATAATGAAGGCTTGTTCTGCTGTCATTTTTACATTTCATCTTGTAGTTTTTCTGCTAAAAATGTCTCCTTAAATGTGCCATTCTTTGATCAGTTTGGAGTAGTATTTTAAATGAAGCTGGGCGATATATATGTATCTCAATGTATTTTCCAACCTTTTGATTACATTCTGTATATATCTCAGTGATTTTTTTTTCATGTTTCACTCAAAACCTAATTTGAATTATAATAAAAACGTAGAAACTGTTTTTTGATCCCTGGTTCTCAAAAGCTCCCCTGCATCAGATCTTTTCTTTATCCTCAGAGACTAATTTGTGTTTCTCACAGTTTTTGCTGCAGTTAAAAAAACTGACTACTCCTGTTTTTGCTTGCAAAATGGTTCGCTGGTGCTAGAACGTCATCCGGCTGTCACTCAGAGTCTAAAACACAGCAAATTTGAACGAACCTGAATTTTAATAAGTCTGCATTTGATCAAAAACTCTTCCCTCTGCTCGCATTATCGAGAGCGGCGGCTTTGATCTTGTCACGAGTCGATGAGAGAATCAGATGAAGGGAGAGGTGAAATGAGACGCCATGCTCAAGTCTGTGACTGACTGCTAGTATCAAAGTTTTCTCTGTTCTCATTGTTTTCTGCTAAAAGCTACTTATATGTTTATAGAAATCAAAGATTCTAAACATTGTTTCCTGTTTTCCTGCTGCATGTTCCTGTAGCTCAACTGGTAAAATGTGGTGTTTGCAACACCAAAGTCATGGGTTCAGTTTTCAGGAAACACATTCTGATTCTGAAGTTCTTTGATAAAGTAAGTTGCTTTGGACTAAAATGTCAAATGCACAATATGTCAATATAGGTACAAATACAAAGTCAAAGTATTGCTTGATTAGTGATTAGTGGCGAATCTGAAAAACGTTTGTTTTGTGGTACCGTTTAGATGTTTTTTGGATTGTGAAGCATTTGGGCTTGGACAAGAAGGAATATTTTGTCTTTTTGTGTTCTACAGAAGGAAAAGACTCCTTTAGAATTACAGAAAAGATAGTGACAATTTTGAGGTAAACTCTTTCTTTAAAATGATAAAACTTTTATCATAAATATCTTCTCAGTTGTGTAGCTTGTGTTCTTAAGTTAGCGAACCTACTCTGCTGCTGAGAAAACAGTCCAGCAAACAGTCCAGGCGTGAGAATCTGGCTGCCACCAACCAGTTGTCCTTTTGCGAACTTCAAAAACCTCCTGCTTAAATATTGAAAGCCACTTGGATCATGGGCCGCATTTATCCCAGCGCACATCTGCACTGAACATCATGATCAAGTACGATTTTAGCTCTCGGCTCAATGAAAGCCTTTGGTTCTGCGAGCTCGCCTCAGGACTGCTGTTTAAATGTTAGAGTATCTTTCTGTCGCTGTTCTTGGAGCAATCATGATCCGTGTTGACCCTGCCTTACCTGTTAGGAGAAGCAGCGATCAGTGTAGTGGTCCTTCCAGGTTCTACTCACACCAGCTGGGACTTGTTCAGTTCCACTCAGCCTTTATTGTGTCTTAATAGTGTCAGACAGAAGATCACCAGTACCGTCTCTTCCTGCTAGGCCTGCACCTCAAGCACTTTTTTTCTTTAAAAGTGTGATTCACAGGTTAAACTAGGAGAGGTTTGGTGAGTTTGTTCTTAATGTGATTTACTGCAGTCCCAGAAGGAACCAGGCGGTATCTAGTGCAGTTATTAATACAGTCATTTGTTTACTATTAAAATGTGATTGTGTGCAGGGTTGTAAAATCACAGCACATCTTTGACATTCAATAAATTGCAATACAAATGTTGTTTTTTAAATTTTACATAATAAAATTTATAATATAAACCTTCACTCTCCCCACTGTAGCTTTTGTGTAGTTAAAGTGCAATACATGACTTGTTAAAAAAAAATACAATTATTATTATTTGTTAAAAAATAAATACAAAATAACATCAGCTATTGAGCAAAAACTTCAGCGTATTTGTATTTTGTTTAGAATCTAAACTTTCCAACATTACGATCACAATTTTATGTTTCAAACAGAGATGGCAGCAGAGAGGCAAAAGTTTTAACTGTATAATATTAAAAACATTCAAATGCATCACAAACTGAATCTGAGATAACTACAGTTACATTATTTTGCCTCCAGAACTTCTCAAACGCCTCATGGTGGGCTTTCAGAAAATCCATACATGAAGAATTCCTCTGTGGTTGTGGGCCAGGTGACTCGATACAATCACTGGGCCTCTAGCGATTCACAGGCTACACACAGCAAGGCTCCCGTTTCGGCTCACCCCAAAGGTGGCGTATTGGATTGAGATCAGGGGGCCGTGTAGCCAATGGAATAAGCTGAAGTCACAAGCTGTTCCCGCAATAGAACAAGGTGGGGATGATGAATGCTTTGTGACATGGTGCATTGTCCCAATGGAAGCAGGCTATTCATTTGATATAGGTAGACTGTGGCTATATATATATATATATATATATGGTCGGTGCTCAAAATTTGTACACTATAGACCCATAATGAAGCACAGCTTGTATTTAAGAAACCATAGTTGCCAAGTAAATAACTGACAGTATTACATTGACAACAATTTGTACCGTTGTGACGAAGCGCTATGGTTTCAGCACATGTTTCTCCTGCAGTCCAACAGCATCAAACTCCAGGCCTGAGTGTAATGTCAGTTTGATTGACACTTTCCCAGCCACTCTAACAAGCTGTTTTTGGCCACCGTTTTATGACAAGCTAGACTAGTACAGCACCACCAATCTGACAACAGCAAAGCTGCTTAGATAAGACATCTTCCACTTTTAGTTTGTTTGAAAAACATCTGAACATCTTGACCTTGTCTGCACCATTTATTGATTGAATTTCAGCTAAAGTAAATGGATGTTTTTGACAAACAGGTGAATCTAAAAACGTGTCCTAGGAGTAAATTCTGAGAATCTGTGATGTGGAGGTTCCTGAGAAACTAAGTAGTTTTCCTGGCAAGCTGCATTTTTATTAAAATGTATTTATGTAAAATGAATGTAATTAATGCTGTAATTGATATTTTTGCCTCTCTGTCACCATCTCTGTTTGAAACATGAAATTGCAGGTTAATTTATACACCGTAACATCAAATGATGGCAAACTGACATTTTCTGGGAAAATGACTCCGACATGAAAGTTAAAATTCTAAATCTTTATTATAACAATCTTACCAGTGTGAACTGATGTGTTATGTACTTGCTCAGTAAGTGCTTTTTGTTTGTTTTTAATGATAAAGTTATGGATTGCAGCTTTAAGCTATAGTCCCTCTACCCTTTAAATAAGTTCCACTATGTCGCAACTGTATATTGAAAGCTAAATATAGGTTGCTACAGTGCCTATTGACTATTGAGGCTTTTGTATTTGTAATTGTGCACTGAATTCCTCACACTAGCTGTTAGTAGAAATTGGCAGTTAGTGAAGAAGCTACTATAGGGTTGGAATAAAAAGACAATATGTTACATCCCCCATCTCCTTCACAAAAGAAACCTGCATTCCTAACTTAAGAAAGATGCTGATAGTGATCAGAGCTATTGGCTGAGACAGTGGGGGCTAAACGTGGTCCTCTGATTGGTCAATTTGAATGTCTGAGGTTAGGCTTATAGACGAGATAAGGCTATGAGGATATAACATATGCTTTCTGGGCATCTGGAATTCAGACCACCAGACTGAGCTACCAGGCCTCAGTTGCACCTTTGATTCCATGTGGATTTTTTACATCTACAGTCTGGCACCATATTAAACATGTTTGCATGACAAGCAATGTTTTAAAAAATGTATTTTGCTATTATTTTAACTAACACATCATTAGTAAATGTAGCGCAGAGGGAAACTAGACAAGAAAATGTTACACCATCATATTCAGTGATTTCTGCATTCCTTAACCAAGAGCAACTGTAGTGAACCGCCCTCCCTCTGCACTGTTCTGAAAACAGATGATCTAACTATCTCAGTCCTGCAGAACAAAGTCTGTGGCATCATTATTTGTACCTAATAACTCCTCAGCACTGCATGTAACCGATACAACTGCTCAGAAACGGTTTGTTTTCATTTTTTATCGCAGAAACTCAAACAGAAGAACCAACAGCTGAAGATGATTATGGACCAGCTCAGAAACCTCATCTGGGAGATTAACTCCATGCTGGCCGTGAGAAGCTGAACGTCAGATGCAGACCGTCTTCATTCACAGAGCGGCAAACTGAAAGGAGCTGGAGGAAGCGTTCAGGCAAAAACTGAGACGGTTGAAAGCTGGGTTGAACTTCTGCTACGCAACGAGATTCAGTTTTTTTTAGCCTGATGAACGTTAGAAGGTCTGAGTAGGTCTGATTCACTCCAGTACTTTTCTAAATCAAGCTTTTACCCAAGTATACTCCTGATGTTTCTATGAGAGCTAGTTCAGGTTTTATTTTAAGTTATATATTCCTCAACTGCAACTCGCAGGAAAATATAGTGTATGAAGTGAAACGTTCAATTGTACTGCAGATTACTGTAGCAGTGTTATATATATATTATATATATATATATATCAAGTATAAACCTTACACCAGCGCTTGACTGCCTCCTTTTTTATTACACACATTTTTTATAGTGTTTCATACCTGCTTTATCAAGCACAAAATTACCAAAGGAGCAAACTGTTAGCTTTTAGTGCTACCCAGTATATAAGCGCTCAAATTCGCGATCGTATTCATTTGAACACGGATTTCCTCAGTACAGTTTTTGTGATTCATAAGTGTCAAAAGAATGAAAAAGCACAGCAGCGCATCACGGTTTCTGTTACAGTAACCCACAGTCAACAGCGGTGGGTTCATGGCCGGCGAGTGTCAGTATGGCCCATTGTAACATCATTCACCAGAAGAAACATTCTTCACAGCTTTATAGCATCAAATATGACTTTATTCATTTTCTTATAAATCATTCATACAAAATTGGCATTTTGCAATTTCTTTATTACCTCTATAAAAAGTCATCTGTTAATTACAGGGATGAGGGGATCAGAACAGGAGGGAGCAAAACAAAAACCAGTATATTTTACTCATAAATAGCCTAGAGTGGTCATGCAGTTCTGATTAACAGCCTAATCTGAGAAATACAGTTTTTAACAGATGATGATGATATGAAGATTTAGTGTATGATAACATTGGCATCTGACAGACAAAACATTGAAGATTTTGCCCTTTCTGTGACAGCTGTGTGGGGGGGTCACAAACTCACAAATCAATCAATTAAAAGGCACGATCAGAGACGGTCAGTGAGTATTTCAAACATGACATTTATGAGCATTGTTCTGTATTGATTATTGCTAATAACAGAGAATAATGTAAGCACTACACAGTTAAAGCTGACACAAACATATCTCTATGAGGCCCTGTGTCTGCGTATAATTCCACCAGGTAGCGCTAAGACAGGATTACCTTGACGCAACTTGCTAACTGAGAAAGACGGACCGAGATATAGCCATCATAAAACCATAAAAGAATCTGTTTACTAAAGACAAAATGGCAATAGCGTTGCATGAGTTTAAATTTACCAAGACTCTTTGGTGATTTTGCAAGTATGTTATGGAAGCAGCAGCATTCAGCAGAGGCCAATTTAAAATGAATGGCTTTGTCATATTAAGCAGGGTAATTAAAATAACACTGGCATATTTTTACAACGCAAACACCTATCGGTGTGTGTCGTCTATACACAATCTGCATTAAGGGCCTGGGACACATCTAGACAGCGTGAGCACTCATAACGGCGTTGGCAAGGGCTTTAAAAAAACATTGATGCAGCCTTCAGCTGCCCCATTATAAACATCTCCAGGTTCAGACACTATACAGCTAGTTTTGTAGGTGCATTTGTATAAACAAAAACAGATATGTACAGTGGCCAGTCATGATTCTGAATTGTCTACGATTTGGCCAATGATAATGTGCGTGGCCAGTTAATTCTCAAGTTATTTTTGCGATGACATTTTCACAACAACAATCATTGATATAAATGTTTGATAACAGACTTAAATTGGTTTGCTGAACTTAAAACTTAACCAGATGTGGGCCATTTGTGTAAAAGCGCAAAAGAAATCATGTTTCAAAATCGAAATAACTAATTACTAATGAACGTTTTATGTAACTGTTAAGAGGGCAATTACAGCGGTAGCTTTCTGAGACTGTAAATGTAATATTTACTTGCATAAGATTCCACTAAGCATCTATTAAACTTTAACATTAAGATGGCAATTTAATTTGAAAAAGATCTGCAGTTCATTTAGCTACAAATGTTACAACCGTTTCAGTGTTACTGGAAAGCAATTCAAAGCATTATGTAGTATGTCAAATAGCTTGTTAAAATCCTAAGACATTTGCCTAACAAAATGTGACACGACTGAAGTCTGCAGCCTGGATTTTTAAACATTCAGGTGTCAGATACGAGTTTTGATTTTAACATGGATTGACCATGACAACAGAAAATAACGTAGTGTACAAAGATAACTGATGCATTAAAAGGAAATAAAGGCTTTGGCTCACAACTGGCACATTTTAAGTCCAGTCACCGTTACAAAAAGGCCACAGAAGCACAGAAACCCTTCAACTCATCAGACATTCAAGTACCTGTGAGCAGTGACTGACAAAATGCTCCATTCTGTAAAAAATAAAACAATCTCTGCTCTGGAAAACATACAGAACGACACTTGAGGGGCCCAATGTGTCAAGCTCCAGTTTCTTGATATAAAATCAATGAGAAAAGACGCTCATTGCGATATAAAGGAAGTACACATTTGACACTTTCTAGGTAATGCAGGGGACATAAATTTGCCGGGCATCAGTTTGTGGTCGAGTAAGTTTTATATGTGGAGCGGAGTCACATTTTAAATGGGAGACCAACAAAAGACCAGAAACAAGGCCGTGCCATTGAATTTTGACAGACAGCTCATTCTTCACACGGACAGTGAAGATAAAGGTGGTGAGAGACAAGTCTCTTAAATTAGGACCATACGTCCTTGTGATGCAACCTGTCATGCTGTGATGTCATAAGCTGCTTTCCAAATGGGAAGTTCCAAAGAGCTAACAGAAGTTTTTTTTGTCTAAACAGATGGCGTTTGTGCACAGTAAGCTCTCCGGGCACTGCCTTTGTTTCCCGGCAAATTTTCTTTGCTGACAACGACAAACATTATTTTCCAGGCCTGGTTGTTTAACAATGTAAGGATTTCGGGAATTTTAATTAATTTTTTTCTTAAAAGGCGGATTTGCATGAATTAAATCGGGGAGGGTTTGACACGCCACTTAAAAGGCGATTAATGAGTTCTTGGCACTATTTTAAAAATAAGAAAAATAAAATACTGCAGGGTGTTTAACGTGACCCCCATTAAATAGCGGTTATGCCGCTAATAACAGGGGTCATTTTGAACGCCTTTTTTGCACACTGGTATATTTATTCTGCGTTTGTGAACTTTTCAACTTGTACTGCTGTTCAACTGGGTAAATTAAACCACAGCCAAGCTCACGAAATCAATTCCACTGAAACAAACTGATATCATTGTAAAGCTGACGGACATTTGCGAATGAAAACCTTTGCGCACAAAAATCCCCCTAATACCTCAAAAACTTGGAAATGTTTAACAATGAACTCTCACACACATTTCTGGCTCGTTCTCGACTCTGAAAATATGGAACTGGAGAACATGACAGAGCAGGCATCTCTGCTGACATCAAAGGTGGAAGATAGATGGATCTTGGTATGGCGTGGTGAAGATGAAGTGCTAACACAATGACGCGTCCCTCCTGTCTTCCAACAACTTGCTCAGGTGCTGGGAAAGATCATTCATCTGTGGCATTCATTATCAAACCCAAAACCAAAGCAAAACAACAAAAAAGAAATAGTCTTGTGGTTAAAAGTGTGTAATGTATGTTTAGAGGTCCACAGAGGTCATCACATCCTGGTGTCTTTGTCCTTTGCTGTGTGCTGAGGGGAAAAACTGAGCCAGAACTCCAACCATGGACTCTATGGTCCTCTGAGTCTCCCCGGGCCCCTGATAAATGTCTGACGAGGGGCGCCGGTCTGGTCAGAGTCGCTCTATCTCCCTGTATTTCTTGCGGAGGATGGAGACTTGGTCCTTGAAGAGAACGGGGTCCAATCTCATTTGTGAGTGAACCAGGGGCATGCCGCCAAACCAGCTGGCGAACTTGTTCATGCAGGTCTGTCGCTGGGCGAAATGGTCCGGATCTGCCCAGCGCGAGGCTCGAGATGACTGCAGGGAGAAGATGTGAAATGTTAGTTTTCCAGAGGTCATGCGGGTCTGTTACATTTAGCAGGATTTAAAGGCAAAGTCGCAATGTGTGTTTCTCTTGAAAGAAGAAACGTGAGATTTACAGCAGAGATCTCCAATGCATGTAGCTCTAAGTTTAGCTCCTATCTTAATAAATCACCTGAACCAGCTAATCAATGTCTTTGCGGTTGTTTGCTGGAGCCAAACACTGCAGGTTGTGTTGACCTCCAAGAACATTGGAGACCCAATCTTACAATCTGTGCAAATGGACCTTTGAGACATCGTCTACATACCTGACCCATCATTGTCTCCTTGTACTGCTTTTTCTGGGTGACCTTGATGGGTGGCAGCTTGGTTACAGCAGACACCAGGAAGTTCATGAGGATGTCCTCACAGTTGGCCAGTTGGTCTACCATGCTCTTCAGGCTACTTGGTAGGAAGTGAGTATATAGGAAGTGGTAATATCTGGAGAAGGAGGAACAGAAGGTATGAATGTAACTGGAATTTTAAATATCAGTGTTTGCCAGCCAGGGGGCTGAAACCCACCAGGGGGCTTCAACAACCATCTAAGGGGGTTCAAAGTTTTAAGAAACAAACATCAAAATAAGTTACACCACTAGATATTTCTTAGTGTTTGCTTATTTTTTTTAACAAAAATACTTTATGCTAAGCTCTAGAATATTTTATTGGGTAGAAACTGTGAGTAAGGTGGGTTTCAAACATTGCAGCGGGGAATTACGGGCCATGAAGTCAAAATATCCCACCAGAACTCAACAAAAAACTGGAAATGAAGTCAAATTAGTAAGCAATATAGACCTGTAGCCTCAACAACTACACTTACAATAATTGAACAATTGTTCACAATTGAAATGTGTTTTTCCCACTTACAAATAATACTAGCACAATCATTAATGGACCTATATTGTGCAGTCTTATAAAGTTATTCTATTACTCTAACTATCTTGTCCTGTGGGCTCATGGCATTGGCCTAATTTCTTCCCAGTTGAACAGATGTTTCACAGACCTGTGGTAAATGGCAGCTCCTGTGAGAACCATGGAATAGTCATTGGTCCATTTGGAGGTGTAGCCCCAACGCTCCTTATTATTGTCCCAGAAATGACTGCGGGCAGGATATCCCACAATTCTCTCTGGGAAACTTTGCCACACTGTGAAAGCGAAGTCCACCTGCAAGGCCATGTAAAGTTCCGAGTTAGAGGTCACACTGCACACCAGGGCTTCAAAAGACACATACAAAGAGTTAAAAAAAGAACAAAGACCCGAGGCTGTTGGCATAATTTTTTACACACACAAACATACTTTATATACCAAGGCTATAAGATGTGTTAGATTAAAGCATTTATAAATAATTACTGAAACATCAATAGTGTCAGAGGCAGAGCACAAACACACTCTCACACACACACACACACTCACACACACACACACCATGTACAATGAAACCTTGTCGTAACCCCACCGGCAGAACATCTGTCTCACATGTAATGCCAAAAATGTCTGGGCCTTCACAACTGGCCTTGTTTTGTGAGGGTAGAAGGTTTAAGAAAGGGAGTAATTGGAGTTTCCCTGTGGTGTGGTCACGATAACAAATGATTAAAGATATCCATTTCAGAAAGAAGAGAGGGAAGAATAGCACTGCAGACGGTTCAGACGTCGTGTTCGGCTGGGCGCATGCAAGCTGACTCTGCTCTCTGTGATAAGGGAAGGCCATTTCTCACCCGCACACACTGCAGTGTGAGGGAGGAACCAGGGCTGAGCTGATTATGGGTGGTACAAGCACAGTGGTTTAAAAATCTGCAGCGGCAGCTGAAAGGTTGGGGGTTTAATCCGAGAGCAGCTGAATATGATAGCGGTTCTGACCCACTCTATGCATTGTGTTTTTGTGCGAGACGCTTCTCAGAACGGCGCTGCTGGGTTACAAAAATGTTGGATGCTATTTTCAATTTCGTTTCTTAAAGGGACAGCGTTCCGTTTTACAGGCTGTGCAAAATGTGCTTAATACATTTGAATGTGGAAGGAACTTTAAACAGTAGCTTCTGCAGCGTTGGTTGAGGTTAATGTAATATGTTTAATATTTATTTTCATTTTTCAAAGCAAACAAATTGCCAGACCTGTAAAGTTCCCCTATAGACACCCTGTTGGAAAATTGCAGTAAGAAAGATGACACACGTGAAAAAAGAGCGAGGGAGCGAGCGAGAGAATTATGGGCCAATACCTCAGTGGTTGACAACACAGTGTCCTCATCCAGACTCAACACTGCATCTGTGATGATGCTGTCATACGGCTGAAATCTGCTGCTCATCACCTACGGAGAGAAAGAGTCGATTTTACTTTATATGAACAGACATTACATCATTCTATAATGCCAATAATGCCAATAAATCAACTTAAACAATAAATGAGAAAATGAAACACAAATATTTGATTTAGCTCACAAAGAAGAGTCTTCATCAACTGCAGAACACAACCATCATTAAAAATGTAAAAAATCTCTGAATTTTGTTATTAGTTTCATAGGGTAAAAACTGGTACAGCTTGTCTTGCTTCCTGCTCTGTTGATTTTTTCTGGTGACAGCTAATTTTGTTTGTAGCACACTGAAATTAGTGAGTTGACATTTTAGGCTTTTGAGAGAGAGAGAGAGAGAGAGAGAGAGAGAGAGAGGGAGCGAGAGAGAGAACGCAAGTAAAGAGGGAAAAATCACTCCTTTCATGTTTTTTTTCCTGTGTGGATTCTGAAATCTGTTGCACTATTTATGACTTTAAATATTTGGCTGGTGTGTGTTTGTGCGTGTGTGTGTGTGTGAGGTCAGAAATACTAATAAGATCCACATATTTACAATAACCACATCACACAAACACACATTAAACATCTGTCACAAATACACACACATACTTTGATTTAACTTGTGTCAAAACACATATGTACAAATCAAGTCTCAACAACCCGAAACATCAAAACACAGTCGAGAGTCACATAAATACACAAACAGGCCGGTATTTAAACAAACCACTGAACAGGAAATACACATACACCAAACATTATAAATCCTGCCTCTCTCTCTCTCTCTCAATCAGCACGCCCAGAACTCCACAGCCATAATATGAAACGTGACAGATGAGGTAAAAACAGTCATTGTACTTTTGTGATTGTTTGTTTCCACTAGTGACACGGCAATTACATCTGACAGCTTCAAAGGTGAGATGTGTCATTTCTGCTTCTGGCATCGCCGCATTTGACATTAACCAATAATATCATAGCATAACCTTTCACAGCCCAATCAAATCCTAATCGATAAAATCAAGGCCCGCCCCATGTTATTTCCCACCGAGTATTAGGTTTCATGTTTCATAACGCCGCATTACGGCCCAGTTAATTGAAAACTGTATCGCATTGTGAATTCTGTTTCATGTTATCGTAATGAAAGCCACACAGCTCAGCAAAAGCGCGAGAACCGAACGTGGCGCTGTTTAAACATCACAGTATTCTCTGTGGGACTTTATATACTGCAGGAATGTAAGTGTTTAATGAGGAAAATGCCCAAAGCAACTTCTGAGTGTGACGTGGGGTCACACTGTCAGTCATGGCTTGAAAGAGATGTCTCTTCATACATCAGACTGGATGGGAACACACACACACACGTCTGTAAACAAGACAGCCACAAGCTCTACAAACCACACGCTGACTGGCACTACCACACTGTTCTCATTCCTCAGCCGGCGGAAACTAATCCCTCTCTGCTCCAAACGCTGGGAAACAATCTCTCTCTCGCTCTCTCGGTTCAGAGCAAAAAATCCAAACTCCCTATGAAGACTTTACACAAGCATAGCTAATATTTAACTATTATAAATATAAATTAAGCCACAATTTTATTAAAACAATTGGCTTCAACCTATGTCGTTTATAAACGCACAGTTTAGTTCAGTAATCTGAGGCCGCATTAACTGAGTGAGGAAAAATCACTTAGGGATTTCAAAGAATAAATGCTGAATTTTGTGTTTCATGGAAATAACGTTTGGATGTTTTGGAATGACACAGTAATGTTTTGGAATGAGTAAATGATGACAGATCTATTCCTTTATTACCACAGAAAGAGAAAATAAACTGTGTAGTTACATAAAAATAAAAACTAAGGTATCCTTCGGCTAACAATTTTAGGTTGCAGGAAAGTTTCTTTAATTTTCCATTACACACCAAAAACATTAAACAAGTTGTTGTAAAAGTTCAAGGAACATTCAAAACATCCAGTTTCATAATGAAACTGAAAAAAAGTTTCACAAACTACATAATGTTCTTGACACATGATATATAATGTTAAAGAAACATTCCAGTAACGTTACTGCAATAATGTTTTTGATGCCTTTTAGAGAACATTAGTCAACGTTTTGAGAAAGTTCCCTATTAGCTATTTGTCAGCTAGCAGGAACCTATTAGCTTCCTATTGAAACGTACAGTCTGATAGGGTCTCACCTTATTCTCCCCTTCAATTACAATTATGGGCACTGAGGTGGCCGGCCATCGATGCTTGGCAGGTAAAGGCTTGTCACAATTCCACAATACAATAATCTGAGAAGAGAGAGAAAATAAGATCAGACACATTTTTTTAATTATGCATTTCTGTTTTTGATGCCTTGTTGGCGGAGATTCACGCCAATTCAATCAACTTCATCTTAAATGCTTCTAATAAACATTTCAACTCTTTGTGAAGCACACATCACGTTTTTAATTATACTTTATTAAAAAGCCAAAGATAAATTTAAGCAACAATCGCACATGAACTGAGAATGTGACTGTATAAAATAAGCTGTGAAAACAAAACAAGCCACATCTTCACACTTTAGGGAAACGCAGGCTGTAACCTTGTTTATCTTCTGTAGTGCAGTTCAACAGCTTTCTGTGCAGCAAGTTTTAGACTCTGACAGTATCCCAAACTTGACAGGGACACCATGCTATGTTGCGTTTAATTTATTTTAGGTCATAGCTGTGAAAACAGACTTTGTCAAATTAATTTTGGCTTTGTCACTTTCAAGTGTCTCGAACTGAAGTGACTGCCTCTTATTTTATGTTAACACTCATAAACGTTTCACGTGAAACATTTTATGAGAGGCGCTTCTCACAGAGAGTCTGTTTCTTTTGAGGAAGGCAGTTTACAGAACAGGGTAAAAAAAACTCATTACAAACTCCTCAGTGTTTGGACTCAACCCAACCCCCTCGGAAAGCACTGTGGTACTTTTTCAGGGACTTTTCAATCAGGAGTGATTGTGTTTAAATTCAACCAAACACTGAAATGAAAAGTAGCATTTTAAAAAGACCAGAACAGAGATCTGAAGCGCAGACATTTGCGCACATTAAACAGCTTGACAGGAAGGCCTACACATGCAAAGGTTCGAACCAGACGAGCACCGATCGTCACGTCTTGACATGTTATGCTAACCGCTAAGACACAGCTCTGACCAAAGCTCTCAGGTTTGCCGAGTCGAGCTGCTCCAAATGAAAATGTACTATATTAATTCACTGATTTTAAAATCAGGTTTTAAAGCACTGGCGATATAAACAGCCATCGAGCCTTTTACTTAACTGCATTTTTCATTTCATTAACTCCCAATCGCAGAGTCACGCAGCTCTGGAAGCTCAGAGCAGAACGTAATAAATAAAAGCTCTGCTGTCTAATGATATTACATGCGTGTGGATCAGGAGGCTCTTCAAACTCTAAGTATTCCATAATCTATAATAAGATCAGAGACGTAATTAAACTACTTAAACTCTTAGAAACAAAACAAAGCCAGAGGGTTGGATTTTTAGATAACGACGACCGCTTAATGGTTGCCATGGACGTGAGCGGCTGGGAATCGACCTGTAATGAAGTGTGTTGGCTTCACAGTTTCTCTGCAACTTCCTGTTGACGGATTCGGAGACGGTATGAGGTGTGAGGCGCAGGAGTCCATGTCTGGCTGAATTTAAAGGGGTTTTATAAGTGCCATTAGCTGTAACTTCCTCTGCAACAGATCAAAGAGCTTAAACGCAGATGGTATCTCTATCAACTTCCTCCTGTTTTGGGGGTGGAGGTATACGTGGATTAAACGTACGCACGCGGCGAACGCTCGCTCGCAGCGGTGGGCCCGAGTCTCAGTTACTTGCTTGCCAGATCGAGTTTCTTTTCGTTTCCCTCTCGTTTATTTATATCGCTGTTGCTTTTTCCTCTGCTGCTTTTCCTCCGTGCGATGAAATGAAGCTAAAGGGGCAAGCGTTGCTTTTTCCAGCTCTCCTCTTTAACTGCTGGATTTAAGCTCAGCCTGGGAAACAAAAGCAAAGCATCGGTAGAGTCTCTTCAAGGCCTCCCGCGGAGAAAAGAGGAGACAGTCTGAGAAAACTGTCGCATGTGTGTGTGCAACACGCTCCACGTACTCAGCGGGGATACATAGCATTTAATTCACCTCCTCTGCTCCTCCCCCACCAGTCTCCCTCTCTCCATCTCTTTCGCAAACTGAAGAGGAATCAATACGTTTTGGTTCCCAGGGCGGTAAACACTTCGGAAAGCAGTGGATGCCATGGAAACGCACAGGCTGCTGGGATTCTTGGGCTCTGAATTAGTCCCTGAGGTTTACGGGTGGTTTAAACTGAGGGGGTGGCAGAGACGAAGTATCTGGATGTGCAAATGATGCTACTTTTACCGCTCTGAGATCTGCTCACATCCTTAAGAGAAAAACAACATCTCCAGTATCAGTCACACATTTAATCCAATTTTACACACACACATTTTAGCGTTTACCTCAGTGTTTTTCAGTATCTGGTGTGTATAAAAGAGCCTAATGGACTATAATATACCTATAGCAGGCAAAACATTTTACATGTTTTATTAGAGACAGTAGAGAGAGGGCAGAAATTTATTAGAGAAGGAGACCGGAGAATAGAATTGGAACTTGCAGGCTGGATTCGAACCTTATCATGAATCCGGACTGTTGGAGGAGATTCTTACCTGAGCACAGTACTGGGACTTGGCCACAGACATGAGGAGCTTTAAAATAGGTTGAGACTGAGAAACCAGAGGGGTGACAGCATGGATAACAGCAGTGAACTTGGAATTCGTCCTGATCCCTGAAATAAATAAATAAAAATGAGAGGATTAAAATGACATTCCACCCAGAGTGAATCTTCAGCCTTTTTCTTTCACGTTAATATAACATCACAATGCACACAGTTATAAATCTCTGCTGTAGATCCAACGATCTTAAAACGATTCTACTGGTACCTTTGAGATCATGAGACAACATGAACAGACAGCAGAATGCAGTAAAACACTCATCTTGAAATAACATGCATTAACTCCAGTTTAATTGCTGCAGCGGTGACGCTAGCACAAATACATGATGATAATTCTTGTTGCTTACCATATTTTTTGTTTTTTTACACCCGCGTTTTCTCGCTAACAAGAGGTGCTCAATCAACAGCTTCACATTGATTGGTCTGACAAGCAGCGCAGATTAAGACGGAGGGATGCGTGAGCTGCATTAGCAACTGCGTCAACGTGCGACTTTAGATGCGAATATGGATTTAGCGATGCAATTACACGGGCAGGGTCGATAATCTATCACGTTGTACAATGGCTGTCACTTAGATACGTGGTTAAGTTTTTAGATATCAAGGCGTCTCTGCAATTAAGGGCCAACGGGAGAGGGTGTTTAAAAATAAATCTGATGATGATAAAGGAGAGAACGGGACGCAACTGGGGTTCTGAACGAGGCAAGTCACAAACTTGGCAATGACGAGACTTGTGTCTGTTAAAGATGAAAGGAAATCTTACAGTCCCATAATTCCAGTCTGTCATGTCTTAGAAAGCTCTTTAATTCCTGAAACATTTGAACATAACCTCAAAACGTCATACAGGAGAAGTTTATAAAAGTTTAGGCGAACAGGGGCTCACAAGAGAGACTTTGGCTGCGTCCAAAATAGTTTCGTGACGTATTCTATTTTGACTTATTTTGCAAGCAAAGCCACCAAGTGTTTTCGATCAGAAACTAGTTTTTAAAAACTAATGTATACGCTTTGCTGGATGTTTGATGCTGTCACCATGGCAACCATCATATAGGCTCACATTA
>JBAJNP010005794.1:0-27744 GCA_036877545.1 Yasuhikotakia modesta
CACACACACACACACTCTCACTTTGTCTCTTTTTCTCTCATTTTCTCTCTCTCTCTCCCTTTATCTCTTGATCTCTCTGTATGTCTGCGCCAGGGAAGTCTGTCATAAGATGGGGTTAAGTGTTCTGCTGAGGCATTGTGGTGATGGATCAGAACTTTAATCCCAGTAGAACTCCAGTTCCTGAATCACCTTTATTTGGAATTGAACCTGCAGCCTTTGTGTTAACAGCCCAGATCCTTGACCATTAAGCTACCATAACCATCTAAGTTATTACCACAGATGTTTGCAGTACTCTCTGAAGAAGTGACTCACTCACTTCTGCTGTTTTATATCCTGTCATTATGAGGCTCGGTAATGAAGTAATCAGCTCTCAGGATGTATTGAAAATGAGGTTGGAATGATCAATACAGTGTAATGAATACATTCCAAACCACAACATTATTATCTTTTTCTTCAGTGGACTAGCTTACAAGATACAAATGTCCATCACTAAGAATTACAGTAAAAAAGATTTTGGCCAACCTGTTTGAAATGCGTTAATGTGAATCAGTAGTATGTGTATTAGGATAACAAAAAACACACAGAGATCACTCAGACTTCCCTGGCCATTGACTGGCTAAGAGAGTGTTTTCACGATTAGGTGTTTTTTAATTTAACGCCTGGAATCTCGTTGCAAATTTTAAAGGTTATGTTAACTGTCTTGCACTTCGTCTTTGCTTTAATTTGCTGCTGGTTTGTTGGAGATTGGAGTAGGGTTTTGCAGTGTTTGCACACACACACACACACACACAATTAATTATAGGTTCTGTTTTTTCATTGTGGGCATCAGAGGGAGAAAAACAGTTTGTTAAGCTCAGAGGTAATAACCCGCATTGAGCCTGCAGGGGTATGTTGAGCAGAAAGCCTTTTATCAGACTAACGGACGCACATCAGTCTCACGCCCAGCTGAAGAAGAGGAGGAGAATGAAAAGGAGATGAGTGTGGAGGGCAGTGAGCAACAAGAGCTTCTTTCTTCTTATCCTTCAGTTTGAGGGATGGCGTCTCCTCCATCAAGAGGCATAGAATAGAATCTAGGCCAGAGAACTTCTCCACAGCATGTAGATTCGGGTCCCACTAGAACCCAGTTGTGTGTGTGTGTTTCTGTGTGTGTGTGTGTGTGTGTGTCTGATTCTGTGTGTGTGTGTCCGTTTGTGTGTGAGTGAGTGTGTGTGTGTCTGTTTCTGTGTGTGAGTTTGTGTGTGAGTGAGTGTATGTCTGTGTGTGTGTGCGTTTGTGTCTGTTCTCTATGGAAAAGAGGAGGCAGTATTATTGGCTTGTTTGTCATTTCTATTGTCTTGTTATGTCTGTGTTTAACCCTGCATGTGATGTTTTATGTGTACATTTGTGGATGGATGATTTAAAGACGGTTGGTTGCAATAAAGACATTGCAACCAACAACGTGGTTGCAATGTTTTGCCTGTGGCTTGATTTTTGGCTTGTCAGGATGTAGAATAGATGGGTTGTGGTTAAATGAGAGAGAGAGAGAGAGAGAGAGGGAGAAAAAAAGCCTACAGACCTTAAATCCTTAGTTTTTTCCGTGCCTCTTACTTGAAAGACCGAGGAACTGTTACTAAGTAAAGACCATTTGCTCAGGGGACTTCAAAGGCTTTTTGTAGTGTTCAGTGTCCTTTTGTAGGTCTCTGTTAGAGTCTGGCTAATAGAAGGTTAATGTGTCTTGTTAGCGGTGCTATGGGTTCACGTTTATCTGCTCTGTAACTGCACTTCAGCAGTTGTGGATAAGCTATTATTATTCTTTCAAATGTGAGATTTTCTGAAGAGTTGTTTGAACTGGGGTTAAATAGAATTTCATCATGGCGGACATTAAAGGTTTAGTTCACCCAAAAATGAAAACTGAGCCATTTAAACTCATACTTCGGCCTTTTCTACAGCTAAATAAATCTATTATTTTATGCAAGTCTTGAAAGCCTTTTCCCTACCATTGCTTAACAGACAGATATGCATATTGTGGTGTATTATTTAATAATGTTTTTTTCTTTAATTTTTGTATGTTTAATAAAACGGTAGCAAAAAGCAAGTTTTATAAAACCCTTTTTAAGAGGGTTTCAGGCATTTTGATTAAAACGCTGTTTGTACCAATTGGCTAAATGCTAGTGCTTGTGAAAATTAACCAACCCATCTCATCTAATGTTACATCCCATCTGTGTTTCAGGAGTGCCTTTATCCACCCAGTGGGGCCCTCAAGGGTATTTCTATGCTATTCAGATAGCCCAGTACGGCCTGAGTCACTACAGCAAGAACCTGACGGAGCGGCCGCCTCATGTGGAGGTGTATGACACGGCGGAGGAGAGGGACGGCAGCTCCGGCGAGTGGAGAGTCCCCAAGGGCTGCTCTCTCACCAGAGTCTACGACAGGAGCAGATCCACATCCGTCCGTCAGTTCAGCACCGCAGGTACCGTCGTGTACAGTGAACCTTTTAGCGTTGTTTTTCTTCCTCCACGTTCCACTTGTTTGTTTGGCTCTCCATACACTGTGTTGTTTTTCTCTTCTTTGAGTTCATATCTCCCCCGTCCTTTATACTGTCATCATTTTCTTCTGTTTTCCACACGTTTGTTGCAGTTCTTTTTAGTCTGTAAACTTTTATTCTTTCGTTCCTCTCGTATTTTGTCCTTCAGGGATGTGCCCTGCTTTTTTAAGCTAATTTGCCCAAATTGTTTGTTAAATTTAGGAAATTCCCATATGTTTGCATTCTTTTTCTTGGTTGTAACATTTTTAAGATGTTATACTTATTAAAACTTCTACTTACTTTACAGTGCAAACTTTAGAGAAAGTTAGCCGACGTTCTGGGAATGTTCCTTGTTAATTGGGATTGCTTATTTTTCTGTGGAAATAAGACGAGTTAAAATGATTAAAGAAATTCAATTCGCTCGATCTGACAGACGTTGTTTCTTTAATCATCTGCTGAGCTGAACAAGCAGGATTATGGGATATAGAGGCAGTGAAGAACGCATCTGCGCCGCCTTCAAAACTCAACCAGATGGAGGTGTCTCAGCAGACCAAATGATATGTGAACGTTGGATTGGTGACACACGCTGCGCTTTCCTCTGTCAGGATGTTGCAGGATATTTTTGAGGTTTCAGACACACCCTGCCGCTTTTTAGCGTAGCATATAAGTTAGTCAATAACCATTACAATTAGATTCGCTATTGCGGTGACAGAAATCTGTGTCCTCACTCAGACCAGAACTTAGCATCTACATTTAATGAGTGCATTAAAAAGTGATGAGGCCACAATGTTCTCTTCTCTGCTTCCTTTTTCTATAGTTTTATTTGCTTTTTGTCCTATAAACCCCCGTCCCACTTTCTGTCTTGTTTTAATGCTGTGTAACACTTTCTCCCTAGTGCTTTTTTCAAACTTGACTAATGTTCGTTTTTTTCTCGCTTTTTATGCCTCATTGTTTCTCTTCAGCAGAAGATACGAGGAGGTTTGCTTTTGTTCTGTAAGCTTGTCAGAAGCCGACACTACATGGTGGGAAGAGTGATTTGACACTAATGATGAGAGATGAGTGTAGGATGAATTGTTGAATGTGCGTTTCGGTTAAAAGAGTGAGAAAATGCTTTGATTGAGAGTTGGCAAACTTTGATCCACTCGCTGTGAGTTGCTTTGGTGTGTTTTTAAGAGCGCGCTGGAGGAGAAACTAGTTTAACACTTTGTCTAATGTGCTATGTTGTTATATTGTGGATGGAGGCAGGCTAATGTGATTGTTTAAACCCCTGGAGAAAATGACAAATGACTCTTTGTTTCTTCAAAACAACCCCCACCAACAGACGCTTAATGCATTAATTGTTGTTATTGTGTTTCTGGGATTGTGTATCTATGCATGTTATTGTGAAGAAACAGTTTGTGAGGTAACGTTTCTGTTCTTTCTCCTGTGTGTTCTAGAAAACTCAGAGGGCATCTCACTTCCTCTTGGCAACATGAAGGATTTCATCATCTCCTTTGACTTGAAGTTTACGTCTAACGGTAGCATCTCTGTCGTCTTGGAGACCACAGAGAAAGGGCCTCCGTTTGTTATCCACTACGTCACTACCAATCGGCTCATATCATTTAAGGATCGTGACATCGTCTATGGAATTGGCCCTCGGACTGCATGGACCACGGTCACCCGCGACCTTCTCACTGACCTCCGCAAAGGCGTTGGCCTCTCTAACACCAAAGCGGTCAAAGCCACCAAAACAATGCCACGGCGTGTCGTAAAACTAGTGCTGCACGGCCGTGGCTCCATAGACAATGTAACAATCTCCACCACTTCACACATGGCGGCGTTTTTCGCTGCAAGTGATTGGCTGGTGCGCAACCAGGACGAGCGTGGTGGTTGGCCAATCATGGTTACACGTAAACTTGGGGAGGGTTTTCGTGCTCTGGAGCCTGGTTGGTATTCTGCTATGGCACAAGGGCAGGCTATGTCTACGCTGGTGCGAGCGTATCGGATCACTAAAGATGACGCTTATCTGAAGTCCGCATTGCGCGCGACAGGACCTTTCAAACTGCCTTCGGACCAGCATGGCGTCAAAGCCGTGTTCATGAATAAATATGACTGGTATGAGGAGTATCCCACAATCCCTAGCTCCTTCGTCCTCAATGGGTTCATCTATTCCCTTATAGGTCTGTATGACGTGGCACAAACAGCGGGTGAGAAACTCGGACGGGAAGCAGGCCAGCTGTACAGCAAGGGGATGGAGTCGCTCAAGGTTATGCTGCCTCTGTACGACACGGGGTCGGGAACCATCTATGATCTACGTCACTTTATACTGGGCACCGCGCCCAACCTGGCTCGCTGGGATTATCACACAACACACATCAACCAGCTCCAGCTGCTGGGTTCTGTGGACAACTCGCCCATCTTCAGGGACTTCATCAAGCGCTGGAAAAGCTACCTGAAAGGAGGGAGGGCCAAGCACAATTAAAGCACAGCACAGGAGGTCCAAATCCATTTCAAATCCTCTTCCTGACTGCCACCGTAAGGTCCAGAGACGGCCAAGTGTGAGACTGCCAGCCACGATCCGCTGCAGCTTCCAGGAGGAACGTGACTGAACACTCCAGTGGTCCTCTGATCTTCTGTTTGAGATGGTTTTAATTAGAAGTAAATGCAGCTGCTTGCAGCATGTGTCTGGATGGAGGGGGTTTGTGTTTAACATTCAAAGCTTTAGATCTGCAGGTTTGAGGGAGAAATGCGTCTGCTGAGATTTGCCACATCTGGGCACACTTCAGTCGAGAAGCAAAGCAGCTTTCAGAACGTTCTTCCAAAGTAGCTCAGAACGAGTCACCATACAACACTCACAACAAGCAGCTGAAAGGATTGTAGAGAAATTAACTTCAGCTGCAGTAGATGTTTGAAAAGATATAAGTTCACAACATGAGAAGACTAAATGTCCACAAGTGTAGCATCGCTGTTTTAGGTTTACTCAGTCAAACTGACATTTGGATGGACACACCACACCTCACCTTCAACCCACAGTCTGTGATTCACTGTCCAAACTCGCACTACAATCACACTGGGCCGTTACTAACACAGCCCGGTTCTGCCCATAATTCTTAAAGCTTAAGAGCTTTTAGCTGCTCATAAAGATCACATAATTACAATAAATATAAGGAAAACATCTTTTAAAAAAGAAAGACATTCTTAAAAGGATGAATCTGACGCCCTTTACTGGAACGACAGCAGGACAGTTGAGTTGCTTTTGAACTGGAACTAGAAAAGGTTGTGTAGATGTTCTTCTAGGGTTCATGATGTCAAAGGTCAATTGACCTGGACTACATGTAGACTGTTCATGCACTTTACGGTGTGGTTTGCATGTGTGTAATGAGGATGTCTTTATTCAACTGCTTGTGGTGAAGTACAACTTCAGTTCTGACATAGTACAAAATACTGAATCATATATACACCTTGCTAAACAAATTATAAGACAATTTTCAATTTTGATAATTCCAGGGACATTGTAGCTCTGTTCTTTTCTTCTTTCTCTTATTTTTCTCCAGCAGGTGACTGTTTTGTAAAAAATGTTAAATTATGGTTGTTTTTCTAAAGCAACGTCTATCCCACATTATTTTGTTTGTCATCAAACACAAAAAATTGTCATTATATAGAGTAAAACCAATAGGAGTATATTTTGTCTTGCACTCAGTTAAATAACTTTATACCCTGTATATCAGTCAAGTAAAAATGCTTCCAATATGAAATATGTTTTAGAAAAATACTGTTTAGCACTTTCTCATTTATAAGTTCAATGATTTGCATTTTGAAGACCTTTAGCATCTGTTTGGTATTCCAAAACAGTATCACTCCGTAAATGACAAAATAATTGAATCAATTTCCTGTCTGGTGAAGTTAAGTGGCTAAGCCTGCAGACCGAAACATGTTTCTCAACTTTGGAAACATTTTGATAATGTTATCCTGATGTTTCAGAGGGATCGGCTGCTTGACCTAAAAGCTCCATCTGTCTGAATTGTTTATCCCAACCTGACCACAGAAGAGAAAAATTCCAGAAATATTCCATTATCTGTCATCCGGCTGCTCGGAATGTTGAAAACAGATGTTCCCATTCCGATGGGGTTTTGACTAAATGGCAGGCAGACAGAAGAAAAATATGATGTTTATAAATGTTTAAGATCAAATCTGCTGGATTGTTGATGTTTGTTAGGCAGGGGCGGCAGTCAGAGACTGTTCTCTGAGGCATGTTAACCCATAAATCATTTGTTTTCCCATGAAAATCAGGTTACTGTTTGTCGACAGACACTTATCTCACAAATAATACTATGCACAGCTCTTACTTGTCACTTACTGGTGAATATAAATATGTTATACAAGAGACAATTGTGTTACCATGAGTGGC
This sequence comes from Yasuhikotakia modesta, assembly GCA_036877545.1. Classification (NCBI taxonomy): domain Eukaryota; kingdom Metazoa; phylum Chordata; class Actinopteri; order Cypriniformes; family Botiidae; genus Yasuhikotakia; species Yasuhikotakia modesta. The sequence goes on from JBAJNP010005794.1 coordinate 6,891, forward strand.
TGCTGAAATTTTCATTTATACCAAAGTCTTTCAAGGTTGTTGTTTTTTCTTTTTTAAGACATTTGTTTTGCATTTGTTTTGTTTCTGTATTGTTGTATATTGAAGACCATAGAGCATTTAGAAATGTTTGTTTTGCTTTAGAAAGAAGTTGTGGTTTGAGGAGGTTTACAAATGTTATATTTGCCTTCCTCTGAGGAAAAAATGCTTTTTGATACTGTTTTCATTTTCTAACGTCTGAATTTCTATAATATGGAGCGTGTAGCGAACCGAGCAGGGAATGTTTTTTCACCGCTGTTTATGGGAATTTGTGCAACACACAGTTTTGTGTCTCAGAAGGGAAGAGAGAGACCTGAAACGACATATCGGTTCTTTAAATCTTTGTTTTTAAAGCAGCCTCCTTTTGAGATGGGTTTAACAAACCTTGTTGTTTGCATTTTTGAACTCCTTGGAGTGAACAAAGTACAAAGCACAACAGAAGTTTATTTTGAAGTTAATTTATTCTCATCGTAGTTTTAAATATATATATGTGCTCTGGAAAATGTGCAAAAACTTTTAGAAATAAACCGTGGAGTTAGTGGTTAATATTTTTCATTAGGAAGTAACGGGCGAGGTGTGTTTTATGTGTATTGCAATAAATGGTTGCGCTGAATGCTGACAGCTGCACACTCAGAGGTTATACAGACTCTCAAAGGAAGCACAATCTGCACGTGTGATTGTTTATATGCGGGACAAATGTTTATTAAATTGCTTTTTTAATGTTGTATAAATAAAGGCATTTCTTTTTATACATATGTCTGCTGTGATTTCTTTTTTCCAATAAAGCAACATTTCCTGTATTTAAAGAGAATGTGATGTTATTTACTGTATCTTTACGGTATAGCTCATTTTTGAGTCATTTATAATACCTGTTGTTGATGTCACTCAAATTCTCTCACTAGGCCAGGGAACAACTGCTTTATTCTTCAAAATATCTCTGACATATTCATTCTCTTAATTCTGTTCCTCTCAGTCACACATACAAACACTGTATTTGTTTAATTACCGGCTGTAGCCAAAGTTCTGGTCCTGTGTTTTGTCCTTTATTTGTAATCTTTTGTCTTGTCTCTGTCTCTCAATAGCCGGTTTGCTATTTTTGGTGGCATTAGCTTCATCTCGCAGCGCTGGAAAACTGTGGCTGAAGACACCCCACAGCGCTGATTGTAATGACTGTCTGATCACATTATCACTCGCTGTACCTAAACCCAGCCAGCCGTCATGTGTCTGTGTCTGTGGTTTCCAGAGGGAAGTTTGTCTGCACAAATGTTTATATTTTATCTTTACACAAAATATTCATGCGTCCTAAAAATAAGTTAATTTCAGATTAACGATATTTAAGATATTTTAAGATTGTTATTCTTTTCATTTTCAGCTGTATGCTTAATCCATTTCGCCAATAGCTTAAGAAAAAAATGTCATTATTTTTTGCTTTTTTTCTTACCCTATTGGTAGTTTGGAATTTGTTTTTGGAAAGTGTTTCATGAGATTTCTCTAAAACCAGACATTTTGCGTAATGTGGCCTCTCAGGTAAAAGCGTCCTGGGTTACAAATATTTAGATATTTTGGCAGGAAAATAACAACAGCAAAAATCATATTTTTTCAGTCAGACAAGACAAACTGTCTGTCAGACTGTCAGTGTTTAGTTACACTCACTGTTTGTGTTCCTGATGTCTGCTTGGTGTGTCATTGTAAGAGGACACAGCGCTGTGGGTTTTGTTTCTGAGAGAATCATACTCACTGATGTCATTTCCTATTTATGACCTAATACCTCAGCTATAAAGAGTTCAGCCTTTTGTCATCCGCCTACTCTGAGCTGTTTGAGACGTGTTACCTCACGTTAATATTCTGACCTGAACAACAGAGATATCAGGACAGCAGAGAAATGAGAGCTGCTCTGACTGCAGAGACAGGCTGGAGGAAGAGGCTGATGTTGGCATATTTTGGGGTGAATAAGCTATGCCCTGTGCAGCACTGTTCATTTCTGTCTGACTGCTTTATTATGCATTCGGTGAGGCCACACACACAACACTTTACTCCTGTCCTCTAGACAGTACACACACACTCTCTCATGTATGTTCTCTAGACAATACACAACACTTTACTTATGTCCTCTAGACAACACGCACACACACAAACACACACACTCTCTCTCACATGTATGTTCCCTAGACAATACACAACACTTTACTTCTGTCCTCTAGACAACACGCACACACACACACACTCTCTCTCACACAAGAAACTTTGTGTGTGTGTGTGTGTGTGTGTGTGTGTGTGTGTGTGTGTGTGTGTGTATTGTCTAGAGAACATACCTCTAGACAATATACACACACACACACACATTCTCTCTCTCCCTCTCTCTCTTTTTGTCCTATATTTTCTAGACCACACACACACACACAAACACACCACATCTCTCCCACATACACTCACATCTTCCCTTCAGACTTGGATTGGTGAACAACAGGCAATTTTAGATTAAACAGTGACAGACGGAAAATGCAAAACAGAATTCCTCACATCATGAGTAAACACTAATAAACACTCAGTTCCGCTCCTCCCAGTCTGTGTCCTTCATTGTGGGATTCAGGGAGAGCCAAGCTGGGATTACAGAAGAGCGGCTGGTAGTTAATTATGAGCTGCTCGAGAGAAGGACTGATGCTCTGCCAGTGTGTTACTGTCACTGCTGGGCCTAATGCTGCTCAGTGTATTAACTGCTGAAGAATGAAGGGAAGATTTAGAGGTGAATGTTTTTAATTTATTAGGAGCCATTTCTAAAAATAAAACGTGCGCATGGAGACACATGGTCAGAATTTGTCCTGTGCGCAAAAGACATTCAGTGCACGCGCACGCGCACGCGCGCGCACAAACCTGGAGCGGTGAGCAGCACCGATTGGAGCATTTGAGGTCAAATTTCCTGTTGTTTCCTGTCGGCAAATCCAGGATCGGTCCAGCAACTTTTTGGTTACCCACTTCTCTCTCTCATTTCTTCTCTCTGAGTTTCATTGAGGTGTCAAACTTTATCTTTCAAAGGAAGATGAGAAATTCACGGAGGAGTTTAGGAAGTTTTCTGCCTTCAGGCATCACTAAAACTTTCTTCATCGTACAACTTCATACGAGAGGATGGATTTCTTTAGATTAGATAATGCTGCCCTCGTGTGGTCATTTTATTACTTATGATCCGTGAGTTGCTGTTATTTTAAAGTGTTGTATTGCTTATGGGTGTATAAAAATAAATAAATGAGATAATGTATTAAAATTGTAATATTTCAATAATGTTTTAAATTACATTAATATTTCTCATTTTCCCATTTCTGCAGAGGCAATAACAACATCTGTTATTGTATGTTGTGAATGAATATATTGTGTGCTGAATATAATATGTGCTGTAGTTGTATATGTGAGTTATGGATCACATCATTCGTATAATGATGTTTATATAGTGAAGGGCAGAGTTATACTATCAGATACCCAACGTGTCTTATTCCAGACCCTCCATTCATGACACAACATCACCTGCAGTGAAGAGACCAGCCAAACCACCCTGACTGAACAAACTCAAAGGTGAACTGGATCAATTCTTAATGATCTTCTCTTACATATAACACAAACTACTGCTTTAAGTGCTTGGGTAGCTGTTCGTACCCCTAGCTACTTATAGAAACCCGTTTAACTTTTAATGATACTTAAAGGCTAGAAACCACAAGCTTTAAAAGAATAAGATCTTCAGAGTGCAAATAGACAAATAGGCCCAAATGCAATGATTGGACACAGAATACATACATAAATAAATATATTTCAGCCAGTGGTTGCTATCAGGATATGAAGAGACTTTAACCAGCATAACAAAAATGTTTCTGGAAACAAATCACAGCAAACCGCACGAGGAAATAAGAGGTAGCTGGTTTGTCAGGTCTGTGTGTTGTTGTGTTTTTCTACCCATTTTTACTTTCTCACTTTTCTTCCTTTCATTCCTATCATTTATGAATGAGACTTCAGATTGCTGTATGCTAAGCCTACAGTCAATAACCCCTAAAATATATATTTAAAAGTGTATTAAACATTTTCATTGTAAAGAACTGTCAAAAGTTGGCCATACTTGAACCACTTCTGCTTCATTTGACGTCATACCCAAATAAAGCTACGTAAACCAACCTGCAATTGTATCTTTCAAACACAGATGGCGGTAGAGAGGAACGGTTTGCATGTATCTGCCATTGCAACTTTAAGACGTGGCCTGTATTAAAATATAGTCTTTGCATATGAAACGAGCAGGATAACAGCGCCAGAGATTTTCTCATGTGTGATAGAAACCTGAATGAAGGCATGAAGGTAACGAGAAACAACTGCTGTCAACACTGTTAAAATGACCATTTACATTTAATACGAGTTGAATGCGTTGCATCAATCCTGCGCTTTGTAAACGGATGTGATTTATTCGGCATCGGTGATCAGATGTGACACTTTGGAGCAGGTTGAGGACATTTAAAACGTTTCTACGACCAGAGGTAAACAAATGACGTCATAGCTAGGCGTCTGTCGAGTGGTTTGTTTTGGTCGACAAATCGTACGAAATGTTTAAAACTGATAATGGATGATTTTATGATTGTCATTTTTTTATCTGATGCCATTTGTGAACCAGCGCCGCTACTTTTTGTTCACCTTTAGGGGCTGTAATATTCACATCGCATCAGCAGGGGGCAGCATTGGGCTACGTTTCTGTAGATCACTGTAAATGTAACGTGTAACGTGAAAAATGTGTCCCAGCTAACAGAGAATGAATTGTTTAATGTTTTCTGATGTGCTTTGAAGTTATGAAAAAGGTCTTAACATTTTTTAAAAATATTTTATGACTTAATGGAAACGTTCTTACGACCCAAAACTGTTAGCTGGGATATAATGCATTTCCTGCTCACTGTAATATCACATTTATTTCCTCACACTTGACGTCTGATCAGTTTGTGATGGGTGTGAACGGGGCAAAAGCTGTCAGTTCTTCTGCTTTACAGCCACAGTTCCAAAACCTGCTTGTGATAATATTGACTTTCCCTGAACTGTTTGCTCAGCCTGTCTTTAAACCCACACCAGCAAACATCACACCAGCCACCCTGTCAGCCGCACCATTTCACTCTAACACTCACTAACTACTGCCTAAACAGCCTCTTATGGCCCTAAGCTTCTGTTTGTGTTGGAGCCTGGCACACACACACACACACACATTTTACTACTTAAACATCCACTGAAGCATTAATATGATAAATATGAGTGATTATAGCTTCTGTGTTGAGCAGCTGGATGTTTAATGTCTCGTGTGTTTGTGTTTTAAGGAGCAAAATTCTAAGAGACTCGGCAAATACTTAATATTGTGATGAAGGACATTGCAAACAGCTGATAATTGAGTATTTAGAAGACATGCAGGGACTCACATATTGTTACACAGTGTTATAGATGAGTGATATGTTATATTGATAATTATGAATTGTTTTGGCTCGACCCGTTTGCAGGCTCAAAAGTCTAACATAGCTGAGAGAGAATCTGTCGCAAGAATGTTTTTCTAATGTTTCCGTAAAGTAACAAAATATTTTGAATGTTTCAGTAACATACTAAACATCCAGTTTACAGACATTGTGTTAACGTTATTACTTAGAGGAACGTTATTCAAATGTTTAAAATTTGTAGCTGTGTTACTAGCAACTTAAGAATAATGTTTTTGACATCTATATTTTGACATGAAATATTATGTTAGGAAAACATTCTACTTACAGCAAGATTATGTTTGACTACTTTGAGACAATGTTAGCCAACCTTCTTAGAACGTTTGTTCCCTGTTAGCTGGGTAAAGTCATTTACATTCCAGCAGACTTTAAGTTCTGCAGTGCTGTTAGTCTTGACAATCTGTGTTTGTCCGCGTTAATAGATTCGGTTTGGCTTTGTTTGTTTAGCTCTTAGCTCACTATATTCATATTAAAATCTATGACTGAGCAGTGATAGAAAATAAGCCACAAGCCCACCTTAAATCTTTTGTCCTTTCTGTTTCTCTTAATTAAACACTTTGTGTTTGTACAGCCGGTATGATGTTTTCAAAGTACACAAGCCATTTTTTAAAGCTTTTGTTGCCTGGCTTGCTTCCTGTCTCCTCATTCAGAGAGTGTGTTTACCTGTTAAATGAAACACCTCCCGTGAGTGACTGGTGTAATAATTCTGTTTATCAGGGAAACTGTCACAACTGTGGGCCGGCATGGGAAACAGAACAGGTGTTTGTGTGTTTGTGTGTGTGTAAACAAACCTTAGGAAAATTACTGCAATTTTACTTGTTTAACAAAGTACACAAACATTTTTGTTAAATGTTTGACAAACGTTTTTACAACCTACAGTTGTTGGCTGGGCAAAGTGTGTGTGAAATACTGACATTTACATCAGACATCCGTGATGCATTTTTGTTTGTTTGTGCCACAGGGTTTGTGTATGAAAATGTGTACATGAGAATGTGTATTTTATCACCTCTGCACTACAGATGGCAGTACTGGCTGCATTTTCTAACGCTGGTTACAGGCAGCTATGACTGTTTAGTGGGCAGGAAATCACAGAAAACAGATAATTCTCCATTTATAACTTCTGGTTCAGTCTGTTTATTTTTCAGTGCTGGTGGTTTCATTAGTTGGCGTGTGTTGACTGTTGTGTGCTGTTCTCTCTGTTGATTGCTGAATATTTAACTTAACTGAGGTTATATCATCCAGGCCTCTCCTTCTTTCCATGGCCATTTATCTAGTGAGGCAAACCACAAGTCTTGTTTGCCTCTGAAAGGATTTGGTTTAGGTGGCTTGTAAAATAGAAGGAAAATCATGAAAACATTGGGGTTTTGTGGCAAACCATAATAGGCCGAGCCACCAAGTGTACCAATTAGCTGGCAATGCTACTGTCAAACAGACATGGGGACAGAGTGGACTGTGTGAGGGAAATACACAAAAAAACGTTTTACTATACAAGTATACAAGGTTCCCTTCTCTGTGAAAAATATTACAGTTATTAAATTAATCTTTGCTTAGTGGCGCATGTTATTGTGGTGGACAGATTTGCGGTGAATGAAGCTGTTGGGTTTGTCGCTAAGCCGATTTAGGTCAGGGTTCGGTTAGGAGACTAATATGAATGGCTTTGTCATGTACTTGCTTAATAACTGATTTTTTGTTTAATTTTCACCCCAAAAGTTACAGATTGCAGCTTTATTTTAACTAAACGTATAAGTAAAAACTCAACTTATTTACCATAGAAAAACAAACTAGCTACATATTGTTGGCTGTGAATGTAAGTTTAGTGTGCTTTTAAAAAGAGCAGTAAGCTGTAAACATGTAACTTGTGAGTGATTTTCCAGTAATTTAAAGCCTCAACATTTCTCAGCTATTACGGGTCCTAAACCGCATGTGTAGTCCAGCCGCATGCATTCACACAGTGCAGTTATTACAACATCACACAGAAGTGTGAAGCAGCCAGTATGTGGCAGAACTCTGGTGTATAATCAGAGGTTCTGACTGATGAATGGAGGCTCTGTGTAGGTCACACTCACTCCTGACTGGAGCTCAAAGCTTTACTTGAGGGGAGGACTGAAGTCTGTTACGGTGATTTTACAACAGCCCTTTGATTATATGATGTTTCTGTAGTTTAATTGGTAGAGCACAAAGCTGTGAGTTCCAAGTGATCACATTTACTGATAAAATGGTGTAATTTAATTGTATTGTCAAGCATTTGCAACTGTAATGAAAATCAAAATTCAAAATTGACCTAAAATCATGTGTAAATAGCTAGAATAACATCCTAAAATGACTAGTTAGACAAGAGCATATAGCAGATTTTTAGGAAAATGGGCCGTGTTTATATGTCCGTCCTAGATTCTTTCTCATAAATTTAATAAAGTCAAGCTTCAGGCTTGATACACATTGTAGCTGTGATGGATTTGTGTTGCCTAATTGAGAAAATATGTTTTCCATAATAAAATTCATATTAATGTGGGCAGACGGTGTCACTAAATCTGAGCTTCTGGACTTATAGAACCTTGTTCTGAGCTTATAGCTAATGTCAGGACCGACAGTACCACTGGAAAGTGTGAAAGCACACAGTGACTGGTTACAACTCCCTCATCTGGTTCTGGAACCAGCGTGTGCCAACAGTATAAACACTTAATCCGGTATGAGATTTTCAGGCCCCTGTGGGTGAGCAGTTTAGCTCTTTATTTTTCCTACTTTGTTTCTGTTATAAACAAAGTTGGCTTTTAGTTACTGCTGTGAAATTGTTTTATAGGGTACATGCACTATTAAATATTCATTATGGTAAACTAGGCCCTTTCTTTGTATATAAAACCATATTAAAATTTGTTGGCAGGTTGCCTAAACCACATGAGATGAATTTGCTTTGTACAAAAACTCCCAAACTTTGTAGCAGCTTTTTTTCTCCATAAAATTTGTTTTTGTTCTGATGTAAATGACGTCTTGTTGATATTTTTCCTGCCCAACCTCTTTGCTTCTCTCCTGTTTTCTTCCTCTTTTCGCTCTGTTTCTTGGCATAGGAACACGTGGATCTTTTCATTGAGGGGAAACGTCGGAATTTGCGCTAGGCATGGGAAAAATAAACAATCCCGTTGGTCAGTTAAGCAGCAAAGATGCAGCGCTCCGTGTCTGGAGGTCTGCAGAGAGTGAGAGCGCACACTTTTTTTTATTAACAACCAGCTTCCTTGAAAAATATTTATATGTTATTTTTCCTTGTCACCAAGCAAAATTTACCTCAGTTTAGCTCTAATACCGCAGGGAAAATAAGCCCTCCAGCGTTGAAGAAACAGAGCATTCAGGAAGGTTTTTACTCAAAAGGCATCACACACATTTTTAAATGTAAAGCTGTGTTAAAAATACATTTTAAAAACAGGTGCATATTACAGCTTACAGTCAGTCACCACAAAACTACAGTGACCTTGTTGTACTGCCAGGTTAAAGTTTCCTAGCATCTGTTTTCTATTAAAACGAAGCCAGGCTAATCTGAAACATAGGTAACAGGAAACATTCTCAGAACATTGGCTAACATTCTCTAAAAGTTCTTACAGTAGCATTAGTAGAACTTTGTATAGATATTGTATATTAAAGACATTATTCTGAAGTTACATAAATTACAGAATTAAGAAAATGTTTGAATAACCTTCTAACCAAACAATAACGTTAAAGCAACATCAGAAAGGTTGTATGTGAGATGTGAGAGGTTGTTTCTTAAGTTCTGAGTGGTGTGTAAACAATCAATACACAGGAAAACTGTCTTCTGTGCAGAACAGTTAGTTGCTATTCAAGTGCAGTAACTCATTTAATAAACGCAGGTAAAGCTGAGCTTGTTTCCTCAGAAGTAAATACATGAGCACGTCTCTGAGTAACAGACAAATTACTGGAGTTAAACCGCGTTTCATTTGGAGGCATTAAATTACAGTTTGCAATACAATTAAACCTGCTGACGAAACGTCACCTTTCTGCCTGAATCCACAGAGTTAATTAGCTTCTGCCTGGATTTTAAATAAATGAATTATTGCTCTGCTTTATCTAAGATGTGGGTGAGTGAATATTATGGGATGGGTGTCATTTAGTTGTGTTAACCTGTTCTCAGTAGCAGGCAGAGTGTTCTGTCTCTCTGTTCTCTCTCAGACACATTTATCCACAATGGTTCAGGTATGGACTGTTACTGCCTGGAGTTTCTCAGTGTATCTGTCACACACTGCTGCTTTCTCCCTTTTTCTGTGGCTCAGATCTTCTGTCTTGTCTGTGTGTTTGCAGTCAGCGTCAAATACATTAAACTTCTCTATGAATTGAATTGGCCAACATCACAAGCACTGATATCCTCTCTGGAATGATGAAAATGTCCAGAACACACACCGACAAGTTTGACACTGGCATTGCTCCTGTAATACTAACCACTCTGATAGCTGACAGGAACGTTCTCAGAACGTTGGATAATGTTTTCTATGCATCTTAAAAGATGGTAGTAAAGTTAGTAGAACTTAACTTTGTCACATTGTCATATTTAATATATTTTGATACTGTAAATAAAAACACGTTCTGAGTTGATAGCAGAACGATTTATAAATGCTACTGACTTGTTTGATTAACATTCTTGTAACCAAGCAATAATATTACAGTGTCTGAAAAACTGGACATTTTGAACATTCCTTGAACTTAAATTAACATTTTTTTATGCTTTTGTTACTGAGGGGAATTGTTATGAAAACATCGTTCCATGAGCTGGACTGCTCTTGTCCTCACTACACAAAGCAAGTCTCAGTTTTCATATCAAGCTCTGTGCCACTGGCCCTCCTTTTTTTTGGCAAATGACTGTTATTGTCTACCAGACAATTTGGGCAGTGTAACTCAAGCACTTCTTCAGCGTTTGGAGGATTTGTTTGGCTGAAGAATCTGTGCTGGATGTTCAGTGAGTCTGTGCTGTGAGTAGATTAAAGATTCTCAGAAACGATAATTATGTTTGGAGTGTGTTTGTGTTTTAGTAACTGTGACTTATCTGTGAATAAAAGCAAATCATTAGATTTCCTTCTATGTGGATCGAGAGGCAGATAAAATGATGTTGACCTTGTTTACAGCTGTTGTACAACTGGACTGAACTCAGGATTGAGTGTGTAAGTGAGACAAGAATGTAAGAGACGTTTATGGGTCATTGCAATACATGAAACAGCTTGTATACAGTAAGCACTGTTTATGGTTACTGTGTGATAAACACAATTAAATAGTAAATGAATAAACTCAATAGTTTGGGTATTAAAGGCAAACCATTATATAAATACATAGTTTGCAATAATTTTTCCTCAGACTTTGATGTTAAAATACATTGACAAAATGTCAATGTATTTTAGCCAGCGTTCTGAGAACACTTCCTGTTTGTCGATGCTGCAACGATGGCTTGTTTTAATGCTGTTCCTGCAGATCTGAAAGCAGTTGTTTCTCACTTCATGAAACGTGACTCAGAAGATCTTTCACACAGGAAACCTCTGTACAATCACATGAACAAACACGGCAGTGAATCAAGCTGTGATGATGTTGGAATTACTGTAATTATAAGATGACAGTTCTGCTTTTGATGGTTCCCTGAAATCTCAGCTGTTTGGGTCTTTGTTTCTATAGTTATGCTCATAATATCTGTTGGATCGGAGATTGACCTTGTTGTTGACGACAATAAATAATGAAGTACCATTAAATTACCTCTGAGTTATTTTTCATAAACCTGAACACAAAAAGCACAGCATGATAGACACTGCTTTATTAATTAAATTTAAAGGATTACATATATAACTATGAGTTTAACTTAACTGTTCACGTTTCTGAATCACATGAAATGCGTTTCACTATTTGACTTCTTTTAATCAGGTAATTATGCTAATTCTGTTGTGGCATAAAGACAGCATTACTGTAATAAATGCATGGCCTACATTTTGTGTGTGTGTGTGTGAAGAGCTTTTGGCAAGGTGTGTACTGGTAGCAGCTGTTTCGAGAGAAGGGAAGTCCCTCTCTCTGGCTGGTTGGTGCCCCTCAGAGTTCCCCTCCCATTCCCTGGTGTTCCAATCCCTGCCTCTCCTCAATCAATCCCTACATCAAAGGGCCAGGAGGATGTGGCCACATTCTTTGAAGGTGTTTGCGCAGTGCTGGGTTTGCAGAACTAACACCAGGCTGAGAAAACTCCTCCAGTAACCCTATTTGCACAGGATTCTTCATGTTTACCAAAACACCTAGTGGATTCAAATGAAGAGCAGATGTCACCTTTAGCTCTGTTCTCTTCTTCATCAGTTTGTTAATCCAGGAATCAATAAAGCAGTTGATAGGGTCTCACACTGTGCCAACATGATGTGTTTAGCCAATGCTGTGTGCTGATAACACAAATGTTGCCCAGCATTTAACTGACAGATGCTTGTTGGAAATACTTATAGAATAATCTGAGTTGTTTAGTGGAGAGTTAGTTGAGACACAGTGGAGACACAGTTGAGACACTGCAGCTGAATTGAATAGTTACAGAAGAGGCACATACTGCAATCAGTGTCATAGTTTGTTGCATATTATTTATTCAGGCTTTTCTATCCATGAGTGACTGATTTTATTTTACAATAAGATGGAACTAATATGTGCATCAGGAAATAGATTTTAGGCAACTAGGTGACTCAAAAGTAATGGAACTGTTTATCTGTAACACAAACAGTTAAGATAGAGGACAATAAATGATTTCTCTCCAGGAGATGGCACTACTGTCTGACAGAGATAATTCCATCACCATCACACACACAGAAGTTGCTTGTTTCTGCGTGATGTTTGTCAGAAAACAAAGGAAGCACATTTGTTTTTCTTTCACCCAGCTGTCATATGTGTGCATTATTGTTAGCCTTACATTCCTTCTATTATAAGTTTTGTGTAAACATGTCGTAGCTCATGCTGTGGCTACATTCACTAGAGATTTCAATCTTCATGTTTCATGGGTCTTTGGCTTTATGATAAATGTAGTTTAATAGTTTTTTAAAAGAGATTTTGTAGGTAACAATTTCATAAATCTATACCAACTTCTATTTATTATAAAAAAGAAATGGAGGCGGCATTTTGTTTTTTTCATATTTCAATTTTTAAAGATTTCATATTTAAAGATTGGCCAACATTTAGTCAGTTGACATTAATGCCTCAGTGAGTCACTCCTATCACCTGTGTCTTTATCAGACTAACATACATTTCCAGATAAGAATAGTATTTTCCCACTGTTTGATAAGACAAACAACATAAGACGCGTCTTGCCAGTTCTCAGCTGGAAAGATGATTGGACCAAACTGGATGTTTGTTTAGTCCCTGTCACACTGAACAAAGAAATAAAGAAAACAGAATAAAACAGCAACTGTGAAATGTTTGTGGAGAGGTTAATCTCTTCTTTTCTGAGGCCCAAATCGCACAAAGTGTGTTTAACCCTTTATTTAACCGACTCTACAGTGAGAATGTGTATCTAAGCCCCAGCTGCAGCTGCTGTGAATGTGTCAATGGATAAGAGTTTCCACCATTTTATGAACTGACAGCATGTAAATAAAGACAACAGCCTCAGTCAGGGAAATTAAAGCTGTTTTTCTCACCGCTGTCTGTTTCTTGTTTTGCAAAAGAAAGAGATTCAGACCCAGATTCTGTTACACAGATTTAATTGTTTTTTTTTCATCCATTTCAAAAAGACTTTTTAAAAATAAAAATTGTTATTTTCTTGTAACCGAAATTAATATGTTGGCATTTCAGATGAAAAGCTCTTTAAGATAAGAAACATTTCAGTCAAGTGTTTCCAAACGTTTGACTGGTTGTCTGATTAAATGGTTACTAAGAAAAGTTTGATAAGGACACATAGTTGATAAGAGCGACAGACACGTCAAACTGATGACACACTAGTGTTTGTTTTTTGGTTCATTACACCTCAAATCTATTACATAGGAAATATGGTCTTGTGTGTTTTGTGGTGCCTCAGCCCACACCTGCCGCTCTCTCTCGACCCCAGCATGACCTTTGTGTGTTCAACCGATGTCCTCTAGCTGTGCAGCAGTTCTGCATCTGTTGCGAAAACAAACAGCAGCGGGACACAAGAGCAGGTGCTGAAAGTTAAGAGCTCAAAACTCCTGAGAGAGTGAGAGAAGTGAAGGGAAACCCAATGCTAAATGAAAATGTACCAACACAGCAGGAAATAAACACAAAGTTGCACAGTACAGTAGCTCACAGGCCATAGTGTGCATGGAAAGTTGTCTCAGCGTGTGTGTGAGTGTGTGTGCCAGTAAATTTTGACCTTGTGAGGACAATTTTAAGTCCCTGCGAGGAAACAAACATAATCATACTGACCAAATCTAAAATGGCAGATGGTTTTCTGTGATGGTTGTGTTTAGGAGGTTAGTATAGGAGGAAGACATCACACATTTAAACTGCTGTTAGAATCTGTGTGTCATCTGAGTGACAGGAGTTTTGATTTAAACTGGATCTTTTGAAGACTGTGTACATGCGTGTGTGCCACGTTCAAATCAGTCTTACCTTTATCTTAAAGACGAGATACCATCTCCCTCCTTACCTTCATAGTTAAATTAGGGTCTCTTTCTTGTGGTTGGACATGGCTGCTAAAACACAATGGCTTTATCTGAGCATTTATCAGCTAGCAGTGTGGGCAGGAGAGGGGATATGAGGGCAGCCATATGTCTCAGATAACAGACAAACATACTGCATTACAGAACACACCTATCAGGATGTGAGTCATGTTCTGAGAATTGTTTTGAACTAAAATTCATTCCTTTAACAAGTGCAGATTTTGAGAAAAATAACCGAGGATGACAAACTTTGCTTTATTGATTAAGTGAACAAACTGAAATGTTTAGACACTGTATTGTGTACCCAGCTAATAATTCTAGGTTGTAAGAACGTTTTTCATTAACAAACAAAAATGTTTCTAAGTGTTTGTAAAAAAGAAAGTTCTAAGTGATTGTAGATGTTGATGTGTTAAAAACGTTCTACCAATGTTACTGTGAGAACTACTTGAGAGAACTTTTAAGAACCGAGAGAACTTGAGAGAACTTTTGAGAACCGCTGCCAACATTCGGAAAATGTTAGATGTTGGCTGGGAAAGTGCTCAGTTTATTTTGTTGTCAGTTGTTTAGTGACGATAAGATTTGCTCAGTTGTAATCATAACTGATGAAAGAAACATCAGGGACGTTGCATGAGCACAAAAATGTCTCTTCACATTTACTTCCTATTGCCACAGACTATATAGCTGCCCGCAGCCACCCCCACATTCCATAGACTGCATGTGAGATTGGCGTCTTTCTTCCGAGATCTTTGGCCGCTGAGATAATGTACCTGCATTCATGTCGCAAACACTTGAGCTGAGACCAGATGAAAAAAGTGAGGCCTCAGTTCACACCAAAAGCTAGTAAGTAAAAACAAGGGTAGAGATAAAAAACAGACTGAAGTAACGTTGAAGTAATGTTTTAAATGTTTGGACTTGAATTCAGAATACCCATGAGTGGGACTTCAAATAATAAGGACTGGAACAGTGAAAGAAATGATTTTTTTATAACAAAACAAGAAGTTTAAAATGATAAACAGGTGCAAGCTTTGAACTGAATTCACACTATAATAGTATAAAAATCAGTTTCATGGAGAGAGCAAAGATTGCATGAGAAACATTTTTTTAACTGCTTAAGATAAATATGATAAAATACAGTGAAAAATGCAACGCAGGAGATCTTAAGGAATGTTTGAATCATAATCTTTCAGTGATTTATCATCATCTCACCTCACACACACACACACAGATCTAAAGCGTTTCCTGTTGATAAGCGTTTGAGAACGTTTTAAAGCAGAAGGTCATGAACTTTCCTGGAGTCCTGGATCGTGTGCAGCTGTACAGCGTGTCTCGCTAGTAAAAGTGAGAACGTTCTTGAGTGTGTGTGTGTGTGTTTCTCATTAATAACTGTGCAGGCAGCGCTGACACTTGCTGATTAGAGCGGCTTCACAGGAGACGGCAACAAATTCACCGTGACAGCTCTGCGTCTGTACTCACAGTACCCTGCCAAACGACTGTAATTGGAGAAGTGGGCAACACAAACACAGACTCATCTCTCTGAAAATCAAACACACACACACACACGTTTACTTCTATCTATTTACGTAGGGACATTCCTGTATTAAAATGTAAAAAACAAGGCTGATAAAAATAAAGTTTAAATGTATATTTAAATGTAATGTTGTTTTCTGAGGCATGTGTTTGTGCATGTGTTGAGACAGATATAGACTAAATAAAGCCTAGACAAACACACGGTATCTGATTTCTCTGTCAGTTCTGTGGCTTGTCCCGTCTTCAGATGATTTCCACGGTCTGCTTGTAATCCATCGTAACAATGCTCACTAATGACACCGCAGGCCTCTGACAGGCCTTATCAGTTTTACCACCATACGTTACAGGCCTCTGCATGTAATCACGGCTGTTTCTCTCTCTCCCTCATCAGGCCGAGCGAGAGACACGGCTGTCAACAACAGCAAGTAAAGACACCGACCCTCATCACTGCTAAACTAGCATGAAACTGCCTTCCGTCACGGATTAGCCAGCCAACACTTTTCATTACCTGCCATTCAAAAGGCGGTTTTGAAGGCGGAAACGTCTCAGAGTCGGCTGTGTGTGTGCTTGCATGTGTGGAGACCCATGTCTGGAAGAAATGCTGGCCTCAGACACAAGAATGGACACCTGGTGCAAGACCAGAAACTAAACTCCAGTGCTAACGGCTTGTAGATGGTCACAGGAACCTGTAGAAGAAAGAAAGTGAAGTAATATTTAGTCTTTCAATAGCAGAATTGTAAGTGTATGTCACATACATTTGAACTAAATATATATATTTATTATTTTATATTTTGTAATAATATATATAATAATAATATATATAATAATATATAAACTTTGCCTGCATTTTAAGCTTCAAACAGAGGTGGCAGTAGAGAGGCACAAGTTACAGATTGCAACTTTAAAATATTTTTATAGTTTGTTTTTAAATAGAAAACTGACTGTGATGTTAGTTTCTTTGTAAAGCCCGTAACACACAGTTGGTCCATCTGCCAGGCAATACATATACGTCACTTTGGTTTTGCTCAGTCTGTCCAATCACATGCAGAGCGGCAGTGAGCCAGACACCTCAAGCTCATTAGCAAACTCAGCAAGCAAAAACCTTTCACATCCCGTAACCAAGTGTTAGCATCCCACGCTTCCCGCTAGTTTATGTGTTCAGTAATCATGCCATCTTACATTAACATATAGATATACACATATACACTCTCAAATAAAGCATTTCATTTCAAACTGTCTGCATGCTACAGTACTATAGTTATATGCAGAACTTAATTTATGCTATTTTTAATGGTTTTTTAAAATCTATTTTTGACCGCTTATCTCAAGGATGTTGGGCTAAATATGGTGACCCAGCAGGCATTAAACAGCGCCAAGATATGCAAATGAAGGAACTTGGCAGCAGCAATGCTATCTAGAGTTAATAAGATCAGAGTGGTATTAGTGTCTCATAGCTGATCCAAGAACAGCTGTACTGGATCTGACAGCCACTGCTGTATTACTGAATATTCAGTGCAGTGAGCACCATAAAGTGAAATGAAAATAACACAGATATAACGTTTGCAGAGGTACAGAGACTGTAAGAGAGATAATAAGGTGTAATATCTGCTGTGTTGATGTTATGAAACAAATATGGGATACCAATTAAAAATCATAGCCAATCAGAGAACATTCTCCATCTGTGACGTGATGTTTGAATTGGCTGACTTTGTTTTGTAGCCCTGCCCTCTTTTTGAAGATACATGATTGAAAAATGAAAGTTGGCAAAGAGCTATAGAGCAATAAATATAGTGTAAGATTGTTGAAACTGTAGATAATTGAATTAGTTAATATTGCTGTTTAGTAATTATTGATGGATAAGTCATATAAGCTCCCTGTGTGGATAGATCTGAAGGCATCGGTCATGATGCATTCAAACAGTGTGACAGTGATTTAAAGCGAAAGCATTCGCTGTACGATTTCATAAACAATTAAAACACAATCACCCGCCCAGAGATAAATGTTATACTGTAACCACTGTGTGAAAGAGTTTCTGTAAGTGTTGCTGGGGGCCTCCTGAGGTTTCTGAAATTCCTGCACTTTCAAGGTTTCACAGCAAGATTCTGTTCCATTATTCCTAAAACCAAACCTCAGAATTCACCGGGATACCATCAGGAGAACATTAATCTAAAGTTCCTCTTTTCTGATGTTAAGACTGGGGATTTTCCTCATCCTGTTGGGTGTTTTTGCTCTGACGGCTCCTGGCAGGATTCTCAAACCTCAAAGCCTAACCACATTTTAACATTCTCACATCCAACTCTCTCTTCCTCTCCCTCTCTCTCTCTCTCTCTCTCTCTCTCTCTCACACACACACGTTCACCAAATTGTTCTGCGTATCCCAGGCCAACCAACGGCCTTAGCCAACAGAGCTTTATATCTTTATAAGTAAAACTGTCAAATACTGTTGTATTTATTGTCATTTTCATTACACTTGCACAAACAGATGCCCTGTCTCTCCTCAACACTAGGGCAATGGTGTCATTATCTTTGGCTCAGAGTCAGTTAGTTTAATCAGTGTGTGCTGTGGCAGTGCTCTAACTACCCCACAACAGGGCATTATGGGTCAGATTTAGGGTGTGCTTAATATCATTTCTGTGATCACTTGTGAGTGAGCTTGTTGGAGCATGATACTCTAAATATAGTTGAAAATTAGTTGAGTTAGTTGACAGCATTGTTATCAACCAGTCATGTTTCTTTTATGTTAAGAATGCTAATGTTGTTGACAGATGTTGTTCCAGGAACGACAAAAGCGGTTGATTCAGAAACAAATTGCGATCGGGAACATGGTTTAAAGACTTGCTACCTTTTAAGTGACACACTAACCAGTGTATGTAAATGTCTTTATAATTGCCCCATAGAAACTCAGAGTTCATCCTCTCAATGATAGTAATGCATTAATCAGTAAGTACCTCACACAGCCGCCAAACCATCTCAGCTTCTCACTTTCCTTTCATTACATGGACAGGTGCTTGTGGTGTCCGTAACACAAGCCATGCAACTCAATCAGCTGCTAAGCTATTATCATACCAGCGACCGCGACGAGGACACGTGCTAATACCTCCATGTGTCATCTAAATATCAGCTGATGTCACGGCTAGGGAGTCTCAGTCTGTCAGAATTCTCTCCCAGGAAGCATTAGAGAGAGTTGGTGAGATATTGGTTTCCAATAATCATTTAGTAAATGCAAACAGGAGTCATTGCAGTTTAAGAGACACAGGCTTTAAATGTGCACAACAGGCCAGTGCATCAGACTCCAGATTAACACTGAGGTACAGTTAGGTATGCAGTTTTGTAGATGCTAGTAATGTCAAGCTAGTTTCTCCTAATATCAAGCATCACGCTCTCCCGTTAGAGCTCTAGCCAAAGCCACGCCTCCTCCAACACGAGCACATACATTGGTTAACAGACAAGCAGGACATCCAATCATTGCATTCGGGCCGAATGCATGTGTGCGCTCTACCCTTTAGTAACACTGTATCATAGCAACAGGTTATGTGATATAATAGTGTTGCTTTCCAAACAGCTGTAAAAGTGCAATTAAGTGACAGCATGAACTTGAGAAAAAACTCTGCCTCTCTCTCTCGCTCTCTCTCTCTGTCAGACACACACGCTGTTTTTACCCTTTATTCTCACAGACTGTTCTGTGTACATGTAAGAGAGAGATAACAAGAGCGGCGGGAGGTAGAGGAAGGGCTGGCAGGTGTATTTATAGCATGCCAACGCATTAAATTGATAGATGTCGCCTAGCTGGTGTACTCCTGAGGGCACTGCACTAACCACCTGCACACTAACAAGCAGCAAAGCGCTTTCAAGGAAGACAGAGCGAGAGAGACAGAGAAAAAGAGACTGTAAGATAGATAAAGAGACAGATGGGAGAAAAAAAATGGTGAGAAGAGGAGAAAACTAGCGCAGTTTCACCCGCTTGACTCACTAATTAAAACACAAGCACAGATCCCAGAGCTCCCCAGCTAACAATTTATGTTGTCAAAACGTTACTATAACATTTTTTTCAATTGTGTAACAAAAACGTTCAAAATGTGATTTTGAACATTCAAGGAACATTAAAAAAATCTTTTTTTGATGTTGTGGTAATGTTAATGCTTCATTATAAAAACGGTAGTCTTACACTTTAAATTATGTAACGTTTATAAATTATTCCATCAACTACTTTACGAATAAAACTTTTGATATATAACATAAAAATGTTCTACTAATGTTACTTTATGAATGTTTTTGATAACTCTGAGAGGATGCTAGCCAACGTTCTGAGAACGTTCTCTAGTGACTGCTGTCAGTGTGTTGCTGTGAGAGATACAGTGGAGGTCATCGCAGCCTGTGTGTTTGGTGCTTTCTTGTCACAATGTTACACAACACATTATCTCGTAAACACATTAGTGTGTGTGTGTGTGTGTTGAGTCTGTGGTGTTGAAGCAGCTGAAATAAAAGTCTGTTAGAATGATTGTGTTGACATTGCTTTAATTCAGCATGACACCTAACCCGAGTCTTCTGAGGCCAGTCCGGTCCAGTCAGAGGATTAAGTGTCAGTACCAATGTGTTCTCTCAAAACACACTTAGGCTAAATTAGAGGGTGTGTGGCTGGGAGGTGATGTTCTAAGCTCTGTATGAGCCCAAACCCTGAACTGTCATTTCCACAACGCAAACACTCACTTTTGCGTTGAGTATCTATAGTAGTCAGAAATATGTGGTTTAATTCTTGTTTTTGCTTTGTTGTTGGTGTGTTTGTGCATGCTGTAGCTGTGTGTGTGTGCCTGAAACTATCATTAACAATAGATGTCAGAGGAAAGTCCCTACCATTATAATAAACGTGTGTGTGTGGATGTGTGTGTGTGTGTGTGCAGGAGAGAGGGAGACAGAAAGATAGAACAGTATGTCCCTGGATGGCATAACACCACTGTGCTTATTCACTGGGCAGGAGGTGGGAGAGAGAGAGAGAGAGAGAGAGAGGATACACTATCTCTGTGCTGACATGTGTCACTGGCCTCAGCTGCTTCTGGCACTCTGCTGTCAGAGTGAGAGACAGAGAAAAAAACAGAGAGAACGTGTGAGACATGAGCAGTAAAGCAAAAATCACATGCAGCTGTTTTTCCATTTACCCATCCACTAACTTGACTCATCCTCTGTTCTGCT